>ML786092.1:218766-281091 GCA_009831015.1 Picea engelmannii | reverse complement strand
TGGCTATCTTTAAGATTATTATTATTTTAAATTTTGATAGTGGTCATATCCAATAAAGCTCTTTTTAACTATTGTCATTTAATTTTTATTAGTTTAGATTTCATTTTAATTCATGATGTAGGTGTCATTTTCATTTGAATTTACCTATCAATATGATGTCACTTTTAGCGCAATACTATTGGAATTTAGCGAAGGTTTGTTTTGGAAGGTCGTCATCATTTTGGTGGTCATAGCAAATAAGAGGTTGCAAATGTAGAACCCGGGTCCGGATGGTGACCTAAAAGATAGATGGAAATGGTTCGGGACAGTGTTTGTACTTCCAATTATTGATTATTAACCTGTGTGGTGCAATAACCTGGAATACCTATCATAATTACCCCAAGTTAGTATACTAGGGTGGATGTTCTTGCTAAACTTGGATGTTCGATGTCAGAGTCTTTGACGCGCGCCTTCCGTAAGGAGCGCAATTGTTCTCTTATGTATGTTATACTTAATTGTGGTCAGTTACTTTGTCGCTAAATGTTTGCGTCGTATAGTTCATTGTGTTATTCCTTGTACACAAGCACACACACAACTTAACAATATATATATATATATATATATATATATATATATATATATATATATATATATATATATATATATATATATATATTGCACCCGTCACTAGAATGGTCGTCGTAACGAGGCGGTTCGTTACATATTCAAAAGTTCCATCAAAATTTTCATTTACATAATTATTTTTAAACATAGGTCTTATTTGTTGATCACCTTGGTTCCTTTGATCCCTTTGTCTGATTTGTGGGACCGTTGGTCTCCTTGGGTTTCTGGGTGAAACATCATCTTGTTCTCTGTTGTTAGGCTTATTATCTAAAGAAATCCTCTCCATGAGTTTCTCCATGGTCTTAATCATTATTTCAAACCTCTCTTCTGATGACTGCGAGGTTGAAGGTTGTGCCTTATATTGAACTTTGTTCATGTCTCTGTCAGAATTACATTTGATCTTTCCTGAAGCCATTAGATTTGCTTCAACTTCTATTGCATCACTCATCATATTATCTAGTTAAGAATATATTCTTTCCCTCAACAACAAAGAAAAATCACTTTCAAATGAATCAACATATCTAAGTTGAGAATCTTTAGGAGGAGGTTTTACTTCAGTAGGAATTGAGTTGTAAACTTTTATAAATCTAGCTGAAAACTCTTATACTGTTTCATCAGGTGAGCTTCTCATGTTTTTATATTGGGTTAACAATTGAAGGGGTTTTTTCTTGTCACGCCACTTTTCCCAAAAACTTGTTTCAAAGGCTTCATAATTTTGGATACTTGCTGCTGGGAGATCTCTGAACCATTTTCTCACTTCTCCTGCAAGACTTTGTGTGAACAACCTCATTTTTTCATCTTCAAAATCTAATTCTTCTAGGTCTATAAAACCAATGAACTAGTCGAAGTGTTTTTGGGCTGACACATTGCCTTCAACATAATACAACTTAAACCTCTAATTATATTCCTAGGGCAGATCATGTAACTGAGCAGGTAGAACAAGAGGGACAAACCTAGCTTCCATGGCTACAGTAAGAACTTGAAGTGGATGTTGGTTCTGATTATCAATCACAAGAGGTTTAGTAGAGGCAACTAAAATTAAATTTTGGAACCTCTTCTCGTCAAAGATGATCTCATTCAAACAAGACTCAGATTTAGTTCTGAACAGAGTTTTCTCAAATTTCACATCAAAATCAAGGTCTTCAATGCTTGTCACTCCATATTTGGGAAAGGATAGATATCTATCTAGATACATAATTGGTCTTATTGTCTTTTCTTTTCTTTAGTGTACAATTTTCTCATGGTCAGACACATGTATTACTGCTTCTGGGTCTGGATTACTCCTAGTATGAATTATCTTGGGAGCTAATATTTATAGCTCAAACTACTTTATGCTATTGGTCTCTTTATAATGGATTCACTAGGGTATATTTAGTCTCATCCAATAAGGTTTTTGATTCACTGTCACCCTCAAGAATTAAATATGAAGCTTTAAGTCGTTCTTTTCCAAGGGAAGATTTCACTTTCGATCCCGGACAACGACACCAGAATGTTAACACTCTATAAATTTGTTCGGCTGATAAAACAGATGATAGAGGTAACCTACAAACCAACTTTAGAGATGGGTACTAGCCTTCTCAGCTCAAAGAGGGATCTCTCTTGTCACTTGGTATTTCTTTGAAGATTGATGGCTAGGTTTTGTTGTGTTGGGGTTTTTTTTATAATTTTGCTGGAAAGTAAGGGGAGGGACACTTAGAGATATGGAGTCAAACTTCTAAAACAAATAGAAGCATTGACTGGTCTGTAGAAATATCCATAGGATAAAGGATAAATGAGGTGATAGATCTGAGTCATAAATTTTAATTTGTAGAGTGAAATAAGAAAGGAAAACACATAACTATATCTGAGCATTAAGTGAATTAATTCTGACATTAGTTAGGAAGAAATCAACACAATTTAAATTGGTTCAGCCGAGAGCATCACAAGATGAATTATGAGCCTTTAACTATCCAATTTAAACAGAATATAGTGAAAATGGAATTAAGCATATAGGAAATACATATGAAGGAAGGAGACCAAACTCAAATCACCACCATTAGAATCTTTTCATGGAAACTTCAAGACTTCTTCATGTGTATTCAATTCATCTTCAGAAAATTTATATTCAAGTTCTGAATAGATACAATCGTGCACTTTCACTTTTACCAACACTAGTACATTAGGAACTCCTAATATTTATACAAGTTAAGTTCCTTCAGTTTGAAACCATTTACAATAATTGAAATGAAACGTTTCAGTTTCTGAAACTGTTTACAATAATTACAAATGATCGTTTTGATTTGAAACGGATTACAATAATTAGGAGGAAAACGTTTCATGATCCAACTTCTGATTCCTCTAACATTTCAGTTTCATTCCTCTCCACTTGCTCTGCTCTGGGATTCCATGTGATCTGCCATCTTCAGTGACTCCTGGACATCATCTACTTGAACCTTGAAAACTGCACTTTGTCTTACCTAGTCATACTATCTCCTTCCACTACAAGTTAGAAGGGATATCATAATCTATCATTTCTTTGATCAGAATATATAGGTCAATGCAGAAAGAATATGTCGTGACTGGCATTCCAATTTTAACTGCTTTGAACTGATTCAGAATCTCAAAGTCTGTAATCAGATGCTCAACCAGGGTAGCTCCTTTTAGATTTTCCTCTAGGGTTTCAAACTTGGAGTTATCCATTCTTCACTGAGTGAGGTGAACATTGTATTCTTCCTGATCATACAATTTTCCCTTGCCATCCCAAAATGGTGGGAGGCATTTAATAAACAATTCCTCAAAAAAATCCTTAAATTCTTGCACACTTTGCTTCATCTGTGTTGCCTTGATTTGGAATGATTTCAATAGTTTATATTTGGCAATATCCCTCCTGGCCCATATAATAAATGTAGTCTTGTCTTTACTTCCAATAGTCTAAATTTCTGCATTAGGAATGGAGTTAAGTAGATTTATGGCATTTTGGGCCCATTCTGATGGATTCTTTGCTAAAGTCTCTATTAAGCCCTAATATTGGCTCATTACGCCTTAATTGAGGCATATTATATTAGTAATGTTATTTTATTTATGTCATCTTTAGGCCATTATCATCTTTAGGACATTAGTTGTAATTATACCTCCTAGTCTCCTATATATACCAATGAGACATTTTCATTTTGAATAATCTTGTACTTGAACATTTAAGTGGGGTAAAAGGAGGTTTCCCCCTCGAAGAGGCTTATTATCTAAAATTATCTCTTTTTCAAGGCGTTGAGTACTTTTTCTGAGGTTTTTCTATGCTATATTAATATTTGGTTCTTAACAGTCTCATTTACAACAGTGCACCTTCTTCTGGATGTGATGGCTATGCTATCTTTATCATTGATGAAGTTTAAATACACTCTGAACTTGGAAGCTTTAGTAGCTATAGAGTCCTAGATGATATGCTTGGCTCCCTGCAACAAGCCTTTTCCTTTTAATCTCATATTCAATTTCTCTATGCTTCCCTTTAGGCCTTTGATTTGTCCTTCTTTCAGGCTAACTTGTGACATAGCCTGGACAAGTCCTTTAGTGTTTGACCCAACCTCTGTAGTAGGAGGTACAACTACAACTCTGTTTAAAAATTTTGTCTGCTCCTGTGACCACTTCACCTTTTCTCATTCCAGTTGCAATGCCCTAGCCTTGTAGTCTAATGCATATTGATGAAGTGTTTTATTTTCCTATTCTAGAGAAACCAATTCTGTTGTTTGGCAATGCTCTGTGGAAGACATTTTCAGTTTCTTCTTTAAATTTTGGATCAATTTGTCTTTTTCATTCAATGAGGACATCAACCCTTGAGGGCCTTCATATTCCAATCTCTTGATCTGAGTCTTCCAAGCTCTGTTAGATGCTTTTTCTTGCCTCAACTACCCTTCCAATTTCATCACATAAGATGACAACTTTGAATTCTTCAGGATTAAACTCAAGTAATCATAATACAACATATCACTGGTATTCTTATGGAATTTGACTTTGCCTAGAACATTGATGTTGTCATACCTTATCTTTATCTCAAAGACCTTGTCCTCATCTGCAATTGAAATATTAAAGGTCCTCTTCTCAACATCTCTTATTGTGAATAGAGAAGATTTGTGCTGAGAAATATTTTCCACCTTAGGGACTAAATCCCTCATCAGGGCTATGTTTCCCTTCTCATCATACCATTTTTCCAAATATTCCTTAGATTGATAAGCTGCCCCATATGTTTTATCAAAGATATGTTTCTTGCTGCTAAAATTTCTTGAGCTTCCTTCACTTTGGAGCTTGATTTCCTTTTCAACCTCTGCAGTGCTAGTACCACTTTCCACCATGTCCAGATTTACTTGTTCTCTGGGTTCTTCCTCCTCTAAATCCACTTTCTATGGAGACTGTGAAATCTTCATCTTCTTAGGAGCAGTCTGTTGATCATTGGTGCCCAGGGCCTCTGAACTGCTTCTCTTGTTGTAAACACTCATCTTAGGAACTTTGACTATCAGTTTCTGAGGAGCTTGTTTTGTTTGACCTCTTTGCAGGGTTGTCTCCACTTGATGTGTTTGACCTTGTTGCAGAGCTACCTCTATATAATCACAGAATTCTAGGTTTTCCAGCTTATCAAAACCCTCAACATGTTCATTCTCATAAGGGGCATGTTTGTTCATAAATGTTCTCTTGGATATGATTTGGTGTGGATCATATATTCTCCCTTGTAGTTGTGAAAAACAAAACTCTTGGAGATTTTCTTGAATCTGAGGTAAATAAGATCTAGCTTTGACAATGAAAGGGCCAATGATAAAAGGGAACTTGAGGTTGGATGGTTTGAGAAATTTTAGGAATTGATCTGTCTCAGATATAATTATTTTCCTAATGAATTCAAGGGAAAAGAATCTGGGGGTCATAAAAATAGGCAATAGATAGGGGGATCATGAAAACTATAAACCCATATTATTTTTGAATGCATGAATAATACCCAGTCCCCCAATCTGTTTTCTGGATTTGGTTGCAGATAGCTCCTCATGTCATCCAAAACTCTAGGTAGGCTAGTGTTGAAAATCAAACTGTAAACCTTGGACATGACTTTGTTGATGAATATGAGAAATGTAATCCTCTTACATTAAGTGGATATGAATGATGCTTCAAGAAATTCTCTCTTATTGGTTTCGAGGAAAATCTTCAACAAATAGGTGTAATATCTGAAATTCCTTAGAGAGAGAAAAATTCACTAGTTGTTTATGGATATTATCAGCTATGAATTGATCTAAACTGATGTAGACTGACATACCCGAATCTGACTAAAAAAAAGGTCAAAAGGAAACCAAGCATGAACTCTACCACATATTTATCATTATTTAGACCTAAAATTTGACTCAACAGGGAACGGACCCATTGGAATTCAGTAACCATTACACTCACATTCATTGGAAAAGACAAAATATCTTAAAGATGTTTTGGGTTGACAATTGTCTATAAAAACAAATCTCAGACTTCTAATGGACACTCTTTGTATACCCTAATTATTTTTTATTCATTGAAAGGTTCAAACATTGCATTGAAAGACGTTGATATACCAAGGGAATCTTGAATTGAAAGAATCTCTACCCTACACATGACCTAATATCCTTGTTTATTCATGATGACATTTTCTTCATGCAGATACTATTTGACGTACCAACCTATGAACTTGGGAAAGGGGAGAGTGATTTTGACAACGTAAGGGACTATGGTGGCCTGGACTGCTTCAAGGAATGATATACTCCTTGCTACATTGTCGGACATGTTTCTTCTAGACACAGAGATGGGTGAAATGGTGATTTCGGTATCAAAGACGTCTGAATCTAGGTCAATTAGGGATTCTTCTTTCAACACAGGGTCTTGTTCTGTTATTGAAGTTATAACAGGATCCATGGTTGCGATGAAGAATATACAGAATTGAGCGAAAATGGCATGCAATTGTCGTACTATCGAGCTGCAGTTGAATGAGGGTGATCGTGCCAAGTTTCAAACGGTCCAATTGTTCAAAAAATAGTAATAAAATAAATAATTGATGCCCTTTTATACCTTTTCAAAATTTCGGGGGCATGAGGAAGTGGTTTGGGGAAACCCACTTTTCACCTTGAAATGCACTTGGTGGAGCCACATAGCCTCGACCGAAAACCACAGTTTGGATTTTGGCCTACTTTATGAAATTATCCTCCGTGTAGCTTCTCCCCCCAAAATGATCCTCGACCATTGATCTGTAGATCTCGCGATATGCGATGTATTGGGTCCAATCACCTTAGTTCCCTTTCCATATTTAACCTCCTCTTTCCAGATTTAGCCCCTGACCTAGTTTGTTGGGTTTCCAAACCAATTTAGTGCTTGGCTAATTCCTGAAATCTTGATTTCACATAAAATTTTAATGGTGACTAACACCTGGTATGCCAAAACAAAACATACCTTGCTTCAAAGTATGGTTTTTGCATACCCTCCAAGAAATTCATCTCTTCTTATTCCCCCCATGCAACCAATTATATCAAAATTAATAACCACGCATAATGAAACTTTGTTCCTTTCTCTCGTGCCTCCCTGCAGTCAGTTAAAAACAGATTCATGAGAAATGTTGACCAATTCATCATCACTCTTTTTGCACACTTCTCTACTGCTGCTATGACTTTTGCTGGTATCTGATCTTTGCGACATTTCCTAAGTAACTTATAGGCCAACACTTGTGTCGCAAATATTATAGTATCATCATTGATTCTTGCAACGTCTAGTCCGCGCGCTCCTCTGAATGTGCCATATTTTTCCTTCTTTCTTTCTGCTAAGGATTTTTCATGTGTCTTTTCCATGAACAATGGTAGAGGGTCGTCCCCTACTAATGGAAATCATGTAATCCACGCAATAAATTCTGTGTCAATCGACACTATGTTGTCCAACCATATAAATCCTCCATGGACACAACTTAACAATAACTTGATAAAGATTTTGATCTCTATGCTTCTAACAAATTGCAATATTTCCACTAGGTTCAGTATTCTCGTTCTCTGCAATCTTATGGTCCATTCTTGGGGATTAACTGTGATTATAAGTGAATTCGGTTTGAGTGATGTTTGCAGGTAATTTTATGGCACTAACTATGGAAAAGTATTAAAATATGAAAGGTCACGGTATGAAAATATCAAGTTTCCTAATATTCCTAACATATATCCCTCGAACGTGATCCCATGTGGAATCACTGGTGTAACTAAGTCATAATTCACCTCTTTCTGTAGTCTGAATTTCTTTTTTGTAGGATTTCTAGGAGGTATATATTCTCTAGTAAAGTTTATCGGATCCTATGTATCTGCTCTCGATGTTTCTTCTTGCATCAGTGTTGATGTCTACTTATTGTGCGTTTTCTTCATGCCTAATGTTGAATCTCCTACCTTTGGTGGTGCCACGAATTATTGTACTATGGATCTATCAAAAAAGCACTCAAATCTATGCTCTATAAGCTTTGGGTATTCTTTGGCTCTCTGTTCTCTACAAATGTTTACACAAAAATAACCCTTTCTCATTACCCTTCGTCTTCTTTTCTAGCTTTCTTCTAGCTGTTTCATACCTCTTCACACCCAAATTCTCAGTCCCATCCAATTGTATTCACATTCAATTTCATCCATATTTAACATTAATTCATATATTTCAATGGATCATGGTATATATTTTCCATCCTATCAAGATCTTCGTCGCCTCTTTTCATTTATGACTACACGTTCCCGTCATCTTTCCATGATGTTTTCTATTTAATGCATTTTCTTGTCCTCTAAATAGTTCTTTATCTTGGTTCTTCAATCCAAATTTGTGCACGTAGTTCCATTCTCCTTCCTTTCCACAACATTTTATTATTCATCTTTGACTCTTTTAAGAATGCCCAATTGACAACTTCAATTCTCTTGTCTCGTCAAATGTTTATTGTGGATTGTTTCAATCTCTTTTATTTCTTTTGTGTTTTTTTTTTTATAATGCAATATAATACAAATACTATGGTACAAATATTGTGTTCTCATACTAGTGTGCAGAAGCACAGATGTCCCTATACAGTTTTAGCTGACTACCATTTACGAGCCCTTCCATGATTTCCCCATTCAATTTTTCTAACTGAACAACACCTTCTTCTGTCGCAAATCTTATCACATACAAACCCAACTAATGCATTTGGAACTTTCCAGGGTGCTGCAAAAGTTTACTGTCATAGAGTAAAACTAAGCCTCCCATTTGGAAATTCTTCTGCTTTATATGTCTTCCCCATGACATGCCTTCTCACGCGCTTTTTGAACTTTCTGATGAAATCCTACAACGAACCGATCTTCCTCTAGTTCCACTAAATGTGACGATATTTTCTCTACTGCGCCAGAATCTATAAGCTTTATCAGTGCAACGATGCACATACTTAGCACAATGAATTACATGGGAATAACTACTTCATGGTCATATACTAATTGGAATGGTGTCTGTCCTATCATCTTCTTACATGTAGTCGGATATGCCCATAATACTGCATGAATACTCAAATCCCATTCGTATCGATTTACATTACATATCTTTGTCAGTGCATACTGCAAGATCTTGTTAAACACTTCCACTGTTCCATTCGTCTACGGATAATAAGGTGTGCTCTTCTAGTGGTGAATCTGAAATTCTTTTGTCAAAGAAGAAATTGTTCTATTCAAGAAATGGGTCCCCTAGTCACTCATAAGGATTCTTAGACATCCAAACCTCATAACAACATTCTCAAAGAGAAACCGTGCAATAGTCTCAAAACTAAAATATTTGAAAGATTCTGTTTCATCCCATCAGGTCAAATAATATGTCATAGTGATTATATATCTTTCTCTTAAGCTTTTTTCTAGTGGGTTGATCGATCCAACAAAATCAACTTCCCATTTATCAAAATCCTACAATGTAACTTATGATACTAAAGGCATGCCATCTCTTTTGGATGGCTTTCCAACTCTCTGATAGACATCATAGGTCTGATAGAATTACTTAGCATCCTTATGAAGGGTGGGCCACCAAAGTCCTATGTGCAAAATATTTTTAGCCGTTGCTTTCCCTACATAGTGGCCTCCCACAACTCCTTCATGTGCCTATGATAATATCATAGGTCTTTCATTATCCAATACACATCACCAAATAATTCCATCTGTGCCTAAATTGTACAAATTCCATGTATAAGATGATAATATGCCACCCTTACTACTAACTGTTTCTTTTGCATAATTGTAAATTTGGGTAGGGATACTCATGTTCTCAGGAACTGGAAATTATATGTGAATTAATCATCGACCATATGTGCTACAAACAAGTGCATGTCTGGAAGACTGACATCCAAATTTCTTGCATCTTCCCTTGTTTGTATGCATGACAAATGCTCAGGTCCTGAGTTCAATTCACCCTGTTTCATAATCATTTCAAATTCATGCTCCTGAAATAGTATTATCCATTTTCATATCTTCCCCCCCAACAATGGGTTATTGAATAAGTATCTCAATGCAGAATGATTCAAGTACATCTTAAAATGTGATCCTAGCAGATAATGCCTAAACTTTTGTAGTGCATAAGCCATTGCCAATCCTTCACGCTCTATACTAGTGTAATTATGTTTAGTAGTTGACAACTTTCTACTGGAAAACATAATGGTATGGTACAAACCTCCTTCCTATGGTTGAGATAGAACTGTTCCTAATGTTATAGATGATGCATCTATGTGGACATGGAATTCCTTCTTCCAATATGGAAATACTAAAATCGGTGCGGTAACCAACTTCTACTTCAAGGTATCCAAACTTTGTTGGCATTGGTCATTCCATTGAATCTTGACCTCCTTCTTCAACAATTTTTCCAACAGGGTTGTGATCTGCATGTTAATAAAATTTATGTAGTACCCCATATGACCCAATGTTTCTTGTAATTGTTGCACTGACTTAGGTGGTGGAAAACAAACAATAATAACAATGTTCGAAGGATCTTCCAAAAGTCCTTGTTTACATACTACATGACCCAAAAAGATACCAAATGGTGTGCAGGAAATGCACTTCTTCAAGTTCAAATAAATATGAAACTATCTACATCTATCCAACATCAAGCGTAGAGTTTCAACATGTCTTTCAAAAAAATGAACACCGTCTAATCATCCAAATATACTTCCAGGAACTTGTGAATAAATTCTTTAAAATTTACGATGACAACTTGGGAAAAAACTACTAGAAAATTTTTCAATCCAAAAGGCATGACTGTATACTGATAACATCCTCATTCTATTGTAAATGTTGTCTTATTCTTATCTTCTTACACAATCTTAATCTGGTGATATCCATAGAATCCATCATAAATGAGTAATCTTCATGTCCTCCTACATTTTCAAAAACTTCATATGTAAATGGTGTAGGAAATGAGTCATCTAAGAAAGCATCATTCAATTTCCGCAGATCCACACAAATTTTGATTCCACCCATCTTCTTGTCTTGAATACCCATCAGGATGATCCATTATGACTCTGCGACTGGTTTAATAATCCCAACTTCCAACATCCTATCTATTTCTACTTTCACTTCCTACTTATAAATTGGGTTCAATTGGTATGGCCTATACTTCACTGGATTGGCATCCGGCTTCAAAGGAATCCTCATCTCTCCTAGTTTCCAAGAAATCCCTTTCATCGTTGAGAATGTAGTCAGAAAAAGGTCTTGGTATTCATGCAGTAAATCAACAATCTTCTCGACAGTTCCCTCATTCCAATAATCTCCAATGTTTGCAAACTTGGGGTTATTATTCGTACCAATATTCACTTTGCACATTTTCAATGGCTTAGCATACTTGCCAAACTCAAGTTTAGGACCCTCTACTACACACTCTCCTTTGATTTCTTGTATTTGCAAATTCCTCTGGTCTTCAACCTCCTAGTCTTCTCCAACCACATTATAGAATTTAAAAATGTCTTGAACAATCACAAAATATCTAGGCACACTACATAAATCTACTGGTATCTTTGAATCTTCTGGTGTAAAGATATTGTTCTTGATAATCTGCAGAGCTATGTCTACTGAAGGGGTATTGTATTCAAACTTGAAATTTATCTGAAAGTTTTGAATCAAGTCTTCCCAATCTGTAGTTCCTTTGTGTACTTCTAGTTCTAAGTACCTATTCTTCGATATCGTATCCAAGGTGTGTGCTAACAAGTGCATCCATTTTCACTTAGGTACTGAGCTCCATGTTGCAGTGAACTATGTAAGATGATCTATAGGACAACTCAATCCAGTATACTTCTGCATAAAATACTCATTTTCCATTCCAAACCTAACCTGTAACATCCTTCTACATTGTTTCAAATTATTTCTTCCATCCTTATGCGCATCCCATCATCTTGCAAGAGTCACTTTCATTGTGATTTCCAAAGCTAGAAATCTATGTTGATTTGGTATATGCAATTGAAATTCTTTTAGAAAACGGTATACATCATACTTCAGAGGATCACATACCTCAACTCCAATCCAGTTCAATGTGTGGGTAATACGAGCACATATCCTTGTATATACCTCATGTAATCATTGTTTTCAATGTTCCAAGGCTTCTTCTGAATTTGACGCGCAAGAACTAATACTTCACCAAATGAGTACACCTTCAATAGTAAGATTAATATAGTCATCCATTTGTGTGGTCATATTGTAAAGGTTATTGATTTATTTTCCCCTTGCTGGTTCCATATATTGTCTTCCTTCCATGGGATTCAATGGCACAATAACTCTCAAGTTTGCTACTTCAAATATAATTTGTCTCTTTTTCAAATCAATAATAGTCTGGTTATCAAAATCCCAATCGATTCTAAGAAAATATGGATAAGGTTTACTAACATATACTATCTTGATTACTTCAAAATATGTTGTGTTTCACACTCCATTGATGTTAACATTCACCCCTGTCAGTCTTCTAATCAAGACAATCTTGTGCTGATTTACTAGTCTCAATTGAATTCGTGACCAGATCAACTTTGGTTTTCCCATCACTTTCCATGTTTGCTTCGGAATGACGTTCACATCATATTCCATATCCAAGATGATATTATCCATTTCATAATCTCCTACCTGTGCATTAAGTCAAAATTCCTTATTCGTCCTTTTCTTCCACAGTACCTGGTTAACTACGTCAAGTGCGGTAGGTGCTTATTTATATTGCATGCATTGGTTGATCATCCCTCACAATGCAGTTTCATTCTTCTTATTTCTAAATAACTCTTTAAGAAACTTTTCAGAGTGCTTTCCTTCTCAACTATCCTTTCTGTCATTGAGTGGTCATAGGCTAGAGGCATGCCATACATAGCTAGCCTGTCATACATAGGTTGGTAGGTCAATGCTACCCATTATGTTTCTAACAATTTATTCCTTGATTTCTTATAAGTGTCTCTCTTTTTTAGGATCAAACGCCAGAGGAGGTTCTACTGCTTTCCCGACCCATTGGTCAGTCTGAATTCCTTGTTCTATCGCATCAACTTTTGTTCTCTCCTTTGTTCGTAATTATTGCTACCCTTGGTTGATCGCCACACTCTTCCATTGCTATCATATAAACATTATGGTTCCTCTTTTCCTACCACTTCACAATCAATCGAAAATAATCTTCCATCACATGATCTAGCTGTCTACAATATGTGCATTGTACAAAGATTCTAAGAATCTCATGCTAAATTCTCAATATGGTTATAGTTATAACATATAATCAATCCTCTTCCTCTGTCAATTCCTCCTCTTCCCTAACCTATGAATTCTCCTCTTCCTCCTTGATTGTAGCCTCTCTGAGTATTATATTGTGGTACCCATCCTTTCAGTATTTCTTCTCCTTGAACTCTGTATGCATCTACGGTGCATTCTCTCATGAGATTGAGTGCACAAAATTCCTTTTCGTCATGTCCCATGAACTTCCAAAAATTACAAAATAAGTTTTTGGTAGTGCTATAATACTTTTGCATCAAAGGACAAGTAGTCATGTGATGACCCATTATTCTTCATATATCATATTATATTCCTCCTCCTAGTGCCAAGGGATTCAGGGCTCCTATAGCTATATATTCTCTAAAGTATGGACACTCGTTCTTATGATGAACTTCATTTTTGCATGTGGTACATCAAAATTCTTTGTTCTTTTCTTTCCCTTTAGCAAGCTCCTACAACTAAATTATCAATTCTACTAACTTTGAATAAACTCAAGCCATCCCTGCACCATTTTCTCCTACAGGGGATGCTTCCCATTTCATGGCGATTTCTAGTGCTTTAGACTACAACGTAATACTCTGCTGCGTCAAGGGGAATTTTATGTGTGGTAACAATCCCACAATGAGCCATTCCCTATCCTACTCATCTGGAATCTTTAAGGTCAATCGATCCATCAAATATCTTGAATCTTTGATCAAAATACCATACTGATTCATTCTACAATTTCTTTATCTCTTTCAGTTCTGTAATACATTGCGACTCATATTTCAGTTTCTGGAATTCTTTTAACAAGGATTTCCTTATGTCTACCAACACTCTAGCTTGTCCCATAGGCACATTGGAATGATATTTCATATACCAGAGTAATGCATGGTCTTTGAATGTATTCGCCAACTTCATGATTTTTGCATCGTCATACTAAAAATTCTTCATTGTCCATATTGCTTCATAGACAAACAAGTGTTGTTATGTATTTTCTCTCCTTGCTCCATGAAACACATGCATTCTCAAAGTGGGGTCTACCCCCACCATTGTATACTGCGTAGTATTCTTCGTCGGTGTCACCAACTAATTCTGGGTTATTGCGCTACTTCCACTTCTCTAACTACCTTTACTGTTATCCTTGCTTCCTTCACTAACTACAAGTGATCATGACAAATTTTTAGATCTCGAAGACGGACACGGGGTTGTGGGTTCGACACAAAGTATGGCCTGAGTGGGATGTAATGGATCTCATTCTACTGGATTGAGCTAACGATCCTTTTCCTTTTCCTTTCTGCAGGGTATTCCTTCGATTTGGAGTACTACATTAGTGTCTCTTTCCTCAACCTCATTGTTCTTATCTTCTCTATCATCCACAATCCTCTTCCTCCTATACCAAAATCTTTTTCCACTACGCAATAATACAATCTCTTATTTTGTCACACATTCTTCTTCTGTCAACATTATCAATCCATTTGTTCCTTATTCATTGTTCCCCACATGCATCTTCTCCATACACTCAAACCATCCCCTAGTCATCCCCCAGTTCCTCGATGTGCGTAAAGGCACCTAGATACTAGGGAAATCAAAATGCCTATGCATTCCCCTTAGTTACATATCCCGGTCTCGATAAAAGAACCATTTGTTGATGCATAGTGGGAAGACATGAGGTTCAACATTAATTCACCAACAAAACCCTAATATATCAGCATCACTTGCAAGCAGGTGAAGTCTCACCTGAGGTATCTACATGGACTGTAGGAACCAAGTTTCCATAGTCATGAAGGGATGGGAGGAATTCATCATAACCATTACACTTATCATTAGTTCATTATATCATTTTTCATGTGCGAAGAATCATAATATATTAATATTAACCATACATTATATGCATAGTAAACAAAACAATAAACACATCATAACACATATACACCAAGATTTAACGTGGTTCACCCAAGATGGGTTATGTCCACAACTATGAATTCTTATATTATTCATAATCATCTCTTACAAAATATGCACACTGAACTCATACATTATTCCCTTGTTGTTCTCCCATCTCTCTTCGCTCTTACATTCATGCATACAATGCATACTTAGCTCTTCTTACTCTCATTCACTCTCGGCTACATTACATTCCCAATCACCTCTCTATCCTAACCCTTACATATTTATATTATTACATTAAGGCTTATCCCTTTTCAATAGAACAAAATTCCTAACGAATTACCACTGTCTTCCTTCCTTTGCACATTCTGGTCCTGAAAATGCGCTAACTCATTTTCCTTCTTCTGCATGCATTGAAAAATTCCCAAAACTGGTCCCAAAAGTCTTGTCCCAACAAATGGCCAAATAAAAATATTTATACCAATCTGGTGATCTGATGATTGACACGTAAACTAATTTTTTTTTTATGACAACAACCTAGCTTCCAAATTGATCCATTATGGATTCATATTGATCACAATAAAACACCATAAATGTTACATCTTTCTCAAGAAATAACAGTGAATACCAAGAGAAGTGAAATCACACCTTCATTATTCGTAATCCGGTAACTCTGTCTTAGTCAGCTTCATCATGTTGTTTGCACATTTGTGTGAGGGAGAAGGAAATTTGCACTAATATATTCTTGTCGACCTTGTGTTCCTTCCAATTGAACCCCTCTAGAGTTCATTTTCGTGTGAATTGATATTTTTGTTGCTACTTATAGTGTGGGAGCCACGTTTCATTAACTAGATCATGAATATATATCCATACAAGCAAGGTACTACATGATTTCGTTCGCATGAATATCTGATTAGGGTTTTGACATATGGTATTAGGGTTTTCTCAGGAACATCTTCATCAACATCAAATTCATAACCAACACTATAAGAGAAAGTGTATTCAAAATTATGATAAAATAAAAGCGGACAACACGAAGTTTCATTATCATGTTTTTTCTGATCCAGTTATGAAGATAGATATTCACAAAAAAATGAAATTATTGGTAGTAGACAGTCAGATTCCAAAAATTCTATGTATTATCCAACCCAACAATAATAGACATACCAAAATCTCTTTTTATTTGGGAAGAAGCCGCCAATATCTGTGCCACCACATGTGAATTAGAGTAATTGCCAAAACCTACTTTTTTCCCATGGCCTGCAATATATTTCTAAACCTTGAATGCTCCTACTCTTGTTTTTGTTGTCAACCACCATTTCCATTGTTACATCCAAATTGAGGAAATGACTTTAGCACTCATACCATATGCAATGGTCCAGTTTATTAAAGAAAAAAACAAGAAGATATTTACCTAGTAATAGTCAAATCTACTAAAGGAAATACATAATTACCACAAATTAATCCAAATAACCATTTATTCTTTATTTAGACTCTTATTAAGAGGACCAACGAGAGGTAAGGAACATACATGTGGTGAAAAACCCATATTACGTATAACCGGTGACTTGAAGAACATAGCCATGCCTTGATCATTGATCTGACAACCATAAAAAAAGTGGGGGACGACTCTCCACCCAACCGTAGACTTTGCCACCTTAATTATTAGAAGTATTTCACCCCTAAGCCCTCAATCCACTACTATTCCAAGATTCTTTAGCCTTGTCCTCTCTACAACTCAGAAAAAGATATATTTGCTTTTCTCCTCCCCCCACTTTATATAGAGTCTATCCATGGTAAATAATTCAATCCCTAGGGTCCATTATTTAATTATTTATTATATTTTAGGTTTTCTCCATCAATTATCGTTAATTATATTACGATTTTCTTTTATTACCAAATATCCATAATAAGTACTTATTATTCCCCCTTTAAGATAATATTATATACTTCTTTATTATTTATTTATTTATATAATAACTTATTATGAACACTTTAGGGTAATTATTATATTCTTGTTATTATTATTATTATTATTATTATTATTATTTATATAATAATAGTAATATGGGGCATGTAATATACTTGACAATCTCATAATCAGTTGACTCTAGACTTGTAGGAGTTTTGAGCATAGAACCATCCTCTCTCTTAATATCTCACTCACTATATTCCCTCCATCAATATATAGCTCCCTTCACAATACGAGATCATTTATAAATTAATAAACTACTTTGAGATACAAAACTAAATTATTTTGACCCTCATACTTACTAAAGCCACAACCCTATCCCTATCCAATAGTGACCGCTGCAAGTACTACTACTAGAAGAGGTTCGAGCTCATCTGGTATTGATAGAGATGAGATTCCTCTCGCTTCATAGAAAAAAATAAAAAGGATTGGAAAACATCTCACTTAATATCAATTCTTACCATTAAATCCAAGTTACAAAGAACCCAATGAATGCCAACAGACATGCGAATGCCTAAAAGGAAATTGGAGAGTAGACATTATTATTACACAAAAACAATGATATATCTATTAAACAATGTAAATAGAGTACACATAAATACATAAATCATTGTCTCAATATAGAAAAACTACCTTGATCTACCAATTGAGAAAATATCTCGACCTCACAACAATATAGGAAGCATCTAGTTGGAGAGAATCTCTGAAATCCAAGTAGTCCTAACAACCTCCTATAAACTATGAAACAAACTCTATGTAAAGATAAAATATACCCAATCATGACCAATAATAACAATAAAAAAAAATATGATCATACTTAAGAAAATAAGGAGTTATATATTCCAACACTCCCCCTTAATGACTACTTGTATTTACCTTCGTTGGGTCAAGTCTTCATCATCACCAATTTCTCTGAATCAAAGCACCTCATGATAAAAAAAAATTATATCTGGTCCAACCTGGTACTTTCTCTTCGTACCTTGATCACGCATAATAAAACTATCAAAGTCAACAACCATCCACCAAAATGCATGGGTACCTAACCACTACAATTGTTGGTCTAGTAGGATTTCCTTCATGTACATGGTGCATTAAACCTCTTAATGAACTCCCCTTGAATGTAAAACTCATGGTTTATACACACCTCCCATAGTCCACAACCAACATGGTCCACTCATAAAGCATACGTACCAATCCTACAAATGTTAAAGAACTCTATAATGGAGGTTTCTACACTAGAAATCATAAGGGGCACATGACAAAGGGGCTTGCATGCCTATTTGGGTTTTACAACAATATGTCTTATACATGTTACATAGATTCAACTACATGCATTACATACGCACAAGCTCAAATATTTCAAGGACCAATACATCAAATCAAAACATGAAATCATAGAATTTCTCTAAAACAATGTGTGACTCACATTACCATATGGTAAGGTCTGTTTTATTCAGCAGGACTCATATAATTTACCTGTTTGTACATAATTATTTCACTTCCACAACTTTTGCACCAGCCATTGTCACATACTTCCCTTGGACTAAACTCTCCATTGTATTAATTTCATACATGATTATAAAACATAAAAAAGAGATAATATCATCTTCCTTCTCTCAATTGTTCACATGTATGGAGTCTTCATTTGCATCTTTGAACTTTGGACCTTGAATGTCACTGTTAGTTCATTGTCTTGGATTTTCCTATGATTTTTCAAAGTAGTTAATTCTAACAAAAATGATACATTTCATATTGAGTTATCTAGGCTCAATAAAAATGCTTATGATTCCAAAACAATTATGCGTACTTCTTTGGAGTTTCCAAACAAACAATTGTTAGATTAGTCAGTCTAACAAAGCATCCACATATTGAGTTTGACTAGGCTCAACATGTTTCTCTTCACAAACTCCAAATAAATTCAAAAACAAATTTAATTTTACCATGGCCAAATATTTCCACAATCTCATTAATGGATTTTTTATCAGTGCTACAACCTTGTAAATTTCCTTCTCTCACTTTGATAGCAACAACTACATCAATTTCCACGACACCATGCTTCAACCAGTCACCGTGTACCAAAATTACCACACCCTTATTATTTAGATGGATGAACTCCTCTAGGCCAATGAATTTTTCCCCATGTTGTCATCCTCCTCCTCGATTATTCATGCACACTTACGACCAATCACTATGGGATATTTCAAATACATAACGAGAAATTGGAAAAAAATGTGACAAATTTCCAAAAATCCGAGCATTCTTACAACACAAAACCCACAAACGAGAACAAAATATATCTTATATGCCATTATCTTATTAAACAATTCCCCAATCAAGCTTATATTTCCCAGAGTGTGAAGATTTACCGTCGTCTCCTTGTCACGATGTGACATAAGAGATATCTCTTCGTGTGCGATTTTCTCCAATGCCTATCCTCATGCTTTCTCTTTCTCCTTCAAGTCGCTTGGTGCATATCTGTGTCACTCATACATCACTCACCAAGATCCTTTTTATACTAGAAATCTGACTATGTTCCAAGTTCTACACAAGAAACTACCTCTTGAGGATATTGGTGGAAATAAAATTACTGCAAGAAGCTACCCAACTTTCATCTATCAGATTGATTATAGCCATTTTATAAAAATTAAGAAACAAACATAATTTTAAAATTCTACAAGTAGTAGATCATTTCTAACATAGATTTATGACACATATAGAATATTTATTTGTTGCTAAAACACCGCAACACATGATCAAACAGGAATCACACTTATCAAGGAAAAATCTCCTATCCATTCCTTCATCGATGGTGAATGATAAGCTCTGCAAGTCTCTGTTCACTTTAGATTTGTGAAATTTCCTCTCTATCAACCATTTCGCTATAAAACCTGCTTGCACCATTGAAAAACCATTGTTTCTCCTCCTCTCACAACTTTTCCTCATTGCCATAGTTTTGGAAGACCTCAAAACCTTCACTCCTCCTTGGGCCTACAACAAATCAAGATTGTGTGCATGGGAGAGTAAAACAGATGGATGTTGGAGGCTTTCTCTGGTCGTGCATGGACATTTGAATTTTTCTCATCTCAATCCACGGTTAGGGTTTCACTAGTACATTACGACACCCTTCTAATGAACACACATTTGTCTTTCAACGAACCCAATTTCATCATTTTGTCAAAGTAATTTCGTTACACTATCAATGGCCCTATCTGTAGGTCTAACATCCGATGTAAAAAAATTCCACTTGGCAACTATAGAGAGAAACTATGGAGAGATTTAATCAAGCAATTTTTTTTCGCAAAAGAGCATTGCAATAATGATGAGAATATAGTTGTTGTTTGTTCGACGCAAGGGGATGCCACATGTAATTTTTAAGAATATTTTATAAACTAAGTGGTCTTCACAATACATATGGCATCAGGTGTTACTGTGACGATAATGTGCATAAAGGCCGTTGAAAAATTGATGTGCATGCCATCTAAATAGTGACCTTATGGCGGGCCGCATTTGTTGGAGCCGTGATGGTCCAGAGGGTACAATACGTCGGTGCTCCAACTATATCTCATGGTAAATATATTGGAGTGTCGATTCTATGGTGGGAAAATTATGTTAGAGTGGTTATGTGAGGGTACAGAATGTCGATTTGAGTTGCGATGCCAAGGTGGTCAAAGTCCGTTAGAGTGGTGATGCTATAGTGTTGAAGGTTAGTCTGGCATGTGATAGATAGGTGGGAACATGCCATTGGCATATGGTGCGGATTTCTCACAGAGGGATAATAAAGTGAAACAAATCAAATTGATGTTGTACACTGAAATACATGGTTATGTTGAAATTAAACACATGGAGAAGTTAGATGTGTTATATTGAAAAATCAAAGAGGTTGTGCCCTATGTAGATGAAATTGTCGATTAGGATTAGGGTTTCCATTGTTGCATAAAATCCTAATTCAATCTTGTTAGAGCCCCCACATCTAAAAATGCACACTCACACTAAAGAAAAACATGTTTTGATTTTAAACTGTAAATTCTACCCTTGTGCAGGAATAGACATCAGGATTCAAAAAAATGCATGCCTAGGTCTTAAGACACCTCCAATTTGAGTGATTCAAGTTTTTGAGGGTGTGTTAGATAAATTTACACATGTCTATATATTTATATTTTCATTTGCAAACATAAAAGAGACAAATTCTACCTTGTAAATTGAGAGACGAAAACAATAGAAAGAGACCAAATGGAAATGCACACCCATTCTTCTATATAGATACAAATTTAGTGATATAATTTTTGGGGATAATTTAATAACATTCTAAATCTATATATATCATCCAGAGTGCATTTTAAAATGACTAAGGAATTCTACCTTGAACCAATATTCAAGACTTTTTGTAAAATGGACGGTAAAACCATCTTACTATAAAATGCACACCTAAGACTCATATGATGCCCAAATTGAGTGGTTCAAATTGTGTAGTTTGGGTTTTATCATTTTACATCTATTCATACTTTAGTTGTGCATTTTGAAACCAAAAACCCTCTATTATTCATAAATGTTAAAAGTTTCATTGTAATGCCAAAAAATGCATAAAGGGAATAATGCATAAAAATGCATGAAAACAGGGCATGATGAAAAATACACACCCTAGAAAGAAAAATCCATGTATGGTGTTGGTAATTTACAAGTTACATGTTAGAGGAATGCGTATTTGTTTTAAACCCTAAAGATTGTATACTAGGGTGTTTTGTGCCCAAAATTTAGTAAGGCATTGAAATATACGTGAATCTTTGGAAAATGTGCACACAAACTAAACAAAATGGAAAAATGAGTACTAACTACCTACGTGCATGAGCTCAATGAGGTAGGAGATTGTACAACCACATCACACATTGGTTATTTGTTAGTTGCATTTCCATTGCAAAGACTTGTATAAATCATCAAAGAATAAAAATTTATATGACTGAATACTAATTAAATAAACAAACAAACATATCCACATGTACGATGCTCTAGAAAGACTAAAGTGGAATACTTGAATGAGAAAAATACATGTTTTTCTTTTAAATTGTAATTTTTGCATTTGTACAAAATGCACGCTAGGCTTAAAAAAATGCACACCCAGGTATTAACACACCTGCAATTTGAGTGATTCAAGTTTATGAAGTTGTATTAGATAATTTTACACATATCTACATATTTAGATTTTCATTTGCAAACATAAAAGTGGTTGTTGTGTAAAAGATACAAAATGTAATACCCTTGTTTCCCCCAGATTGTAATTAATCATCAGTTATGATCACCATGCTATGGCATGTGAACAACGTAAATGTATTATTGTTTATATTTCCAATAACTGACTATGGGGGTGAAGCCTTGGAGTACTAGCCATGATATCACTAGAGGAAAGAGCGAGGAAACTGTAGAGAGGGTTCATTATGTCAAAAATGACCCCAAATTATCTTTGTTAAAATAATAAGCCTCATCCGGATCCCAAGGAAAAATCAGTTAATGAGAAAAGGACCAATGGTTGAAAAATCAACTACCTTAATGAATGGAAACATGGAGGTTATGGATGAGGAGATAGAAAACTATCAGCCCAAAGTACCACAGAGTGCAGTTTCCTGCAGACCCACACTGACTCAAGTTCCTTCTGATAGAAGGAAGAGGACATGTCCAAAACCTTAATATGGAGGAAAAAGGCATGCGAGAATAGACACAAAGGTAGATAATAAGAATACCATTCCCACAGAGGCGTGTGCGACCTGGATATGCATAGAAAAAATAGGAGTATGCGCGAGGTTCTGGGGTTATGAAGAAGAATTGAAGGATTAAGTTGTTCTGGTTAAAAGGAGAGAAAAAGAGAAATGATCTCTGAGAGTTTGCAGAAAACATGACTTCAAAATAAGGTTGCGAGCTTGATGTTGAGGGAGCATCTGATAAACCTCGAAGAGGTTATGATAGAGAAAGGATCTTTGAGAAATTTCAAAATTTCCCTAGTGATATAATGGCTTGGCATGGGTGTGGCCAGAGCGCTAAGAATGAATTCATATGAGCCTGCGGTTGGGTGGAAAGGAAACAACCACAATCATTTGGTCAATGATCAACTGCAATAGAAAAGTATTTCATATACCATGTGTACTAGAATTGAAATGAGTGGTTGGATTTTTGTGTCTATGACTAAAATTTGCATTGTAGGATTAATATTAGTAACAATTATTTTTCTTCTATGAACCCATGCATTTGAATGGTTTATGTTTTCCTCTTCTTAGAAGTAAGATAACTATTAGACATGGGTTTTCAAATGTAATTAGGAATAATATTATGGTTTCTGTGTTCTATTAGAATTTTCCCAAGGATTGATTTTGTAATATAAGAGTCGAGGTAGACTTCACTGGAATGCTTCAGTCTTGTCAACCCCTCAAATTTACCTTTGCATGATACTAAATTTGAGATATCTGGATGGAGGGTGCCTCCCTCAAATCATTTTTCTATGTGACTGAGGGATCATGCCCACGACCTTAACCAAATCATGGCTAAGAGTTGAGCGTGTAGCCCCGAAACCTATCAGAAAATCCATATGACCAGGACCTTGGAACCCTTAGCTAGGACTGAAAGGAGATAAGTTATCTTGGCTTTGGGACTATGGGAGTCCAAAGCTCCAGGATGTTATAACTTTACCACATGCAAAAAAAAACGAAGGCAACCTGCTGGTACAATTACCAGAGAGGTTGATCGACATCTGGAAGTTTCCTTAATTATGACTGTGGGATATGTCCCATCGTTAAACACTAATCAACTTATGTTGCATGAAGTAATGCGAATCGTAGATTTGAGGATATTCAAAATCTCCCTTGACGATTGGATTGATGTCATGGTCATTCAACATTGATCAACTCTGGGAGTAAAAAGGAAACTAAATAGCCAACCCCCCAAACATCGAAGTTGTGAAGCAACGAGGACTGTTGATCCAAGTAAGCTTTGAGATATCTATGGACCATTGGATCTAGACCGTGGTTATTCCAGCGCTGACCACTCCAGGAGTAAAATAGAAACTAAACAACCAAACCCCTAAATGCTGAATTCACAAAGTGATGAGGACCATCGATCCGAGGATGCTTCGAGATCTCTCCTGATCGTTGGATCTAGACTGTGGTTAGTCTGACACTGACCACTCCAGTAGTAAAAAGGAAACTAAATAGCCATACCCTCGAATGCTGAAGTCATGAAACAAGGGAGGCTATAGATCTATGGATCTACGTGGACCTATCTCGGCCATGGGATAAGAGTGTATTTTGAGGTTGTTGGCGGGAGTTTGGGCTTCGGAGATCCATGTTATTTTACAGGTATGAGAGGATGGAGGCTCCTGGAGGTTGTGATTTTAGAGTGACGTGGCATGTTTACGTCACCTAGAGTGACGTAGACCCATGTTTGACAAGCCATGTGTCACCTTGATTCGTGCTTTTTACAGAACTTATATGCCAATTGTAACGTGTCACATGTCTCCCTTTGATAGGGCCATGTGTCATCTCCATATTTTTCCACATGTCACCCCCTAGTGTATAGTTGCTTGACCTAATGGATAATGGGACCCTAAGAGTTTAGGAGTTTGGAACTCCGTGGGGCTTATGGTGTTAGAACATATGCTCCAATAGGGTCGAAGGCCGGAGCTACATGGTAGGAGCTCGAGACACTGGGAATTTTGGGGGTGCGTTCATAATAACATGATGAGGAACCTCGAAGAAGGCCAGAGCCACATGGAAGGATTCTGAGGTTTTAGGACTCCATAGGATATGCGAGTAGAGAAAAGGGCATTCAACGTTGAAGCCCTGAAACCCATTAATCCTATGCATTGAATGAGGGCAAATGTCAACCATTGGATTTAAGGGTGGATTGATCTCCACCATAGATGAAAGAGTGTTAGGGAACTCCGAGACTTAAGGAATCTAGGAGTGTTTTAGACATGGATGGGAAGGGAGAAGGGAAAAATGCCCAGTAATCATGAAGGTACAAAGAACATTCCCTATAAATGCCCCTCCAGTGGCCACGCCATCGCTAAAGAATGATATCCTTGGTCAAGTCCATTTCAGGTGGGATGGTACGAATGAGGTGAACCCACGTGGGTGCCACATGGCCTTTGACCAATGATTCCTGAAGAGCTTCATAAGGGCATAGATTACAATTCGGAGCTCATATTTGAGCATGGTAACAGTCATTGGAAAACTCTTGATGAGCAGAAGGTGATGGAGATCTCAGGAAGAGGATTCAAGATGATTGAGAAAAGTGAAAGTTTTGAGCCCCATCCCTTAAAAAGTTACTTTAGGGGTCAGGTGTGTTACAGAGTGGTATTAAAGCGAGAAACAACACTTGGCCTGCTTGGGCTCATGAAAGAGTCAAGTGGTTATTTTTATTTCTTAGAAAACTTTAAGGGAGAGGGAACTATGCCCTACCCTATCTAGAAGAGTGTTGGCACAAGGGCAGACCCAGTGTTCATCTCCAAGAGTGCACCAACAAGCCCTAACTACTATCCCTTTCGACACTTGAGAAGTAGATGCAGTATCATGTGAAGCAACTATGGGGGGGTTGCAGGACAGAGATGTTTACAACCAAGGGAAATCTCAAGTGAATCCAAAACTAGAACAATACAACATGCATATATCACTTATCAACGTAGATATATTACACACATCTATCAGATCTAACATAGTAATGCAATAATAGTATATCAAAGGAAAAATAACATATCATCAATCACACACACAAGACAAGATATACGTGGTTCACCCTCTCTCTAGGGCTACGTCCACAAAACTATGATTTATAATGCATTAAGGTGAAGCATACAATTGTTGTATATGCTCTCAGCTAACAGATATTCTTTCTTCTCCTCTCTATCTCTCCCCTCCCTAAGAACCCAGCTATAGGGTTGATCTTCACACCCAGCTGAAGATATTACAATATAGAAGGCTCTCATACTCAACACTTCTCTCTCACACAATGTTACTCACTCGATCACACAACAACAATCATAACACCAACAATAGTAAAAACAACGACAAAAACCCATCCCAAGTCCTCTTGACCTCTATTTATACATTACAATCACTCACCGACATCCTTAGGCTGAAACCTAGGTGTCAAAACCCTAGATACCAAAACCCTAGGTCAACTTCACTTGTGTTTTTAGGGCTTCACCATGCTGTCTTTCCTTCCTTCTCGCGTGGAGCTCCAAAGCAGCCAATGGTGGATTTTTCCGCTTGTTGAGTTGCCCAAGATCCTTCTTTATTATTGATCTGTCATCCTTGATATCCTTGTCCAATGGCTTGCTTCCCTTTACTTCGCTCCGTATTTTCTTGTCTTTTTCTCACTTCGACCTAGTAACAGTCACTGTGTCTTCTGCATAGTTCGCATTTTTCCTTTTCTTCCTTGATCTTCACTTACTTCTGTAACCAAGGGAAAACAAAGAGAATGATTCAAACACAGGGCTAGATGGGCTGGAGAATAGTCATAAGACTATTTTACCAAGGCTAAGATGAGCCTGTTGAGAGTATTACTATCGTATGAAAATTCTCTGCATAAGTTCCTTAAGGAGAAGGATGAAGATTACAATTCAATTGAGATTTTACCCAATGAGATTGAATCATTCTAGACTGTGGAAGAAGAATCCTATCATTTATTTTGGATTATTGATAGCCTGTCCTACAAAAGTGGGATTATGCCGAAGGGAACTAATAAAAAAATTGTATGCAAATGGCATAAACCTATTTTAATAAGTACTTGAGTCCAGAAGGAAGATGGACTAAATAGGTGGCAGGAATTGCCTAAAAAGTGGACTTATGAAGCCTATGTTAATTAAACGTGCTGATTACATGAAGGATTTTGAATTGGGAGAACAATCCTCCATGTCTAGAGGCCTTATTGGATTAGGTGAGATCAACCTACTTGACCTGTTATAACCGAAACAATTCCTACCGGGGTAATCCCTCTTTGTAAAATAAAAGAAGTCACGAGGGCTGAGAATCAACCTCATGGAAGAAGATAAATGACATGAGAAAGTTCAAAATATCATGGTTGTGATAGGGAAGTGTGTATCCCTATTAACCTATGGGAATGTCTAAGCAAGATGAATGGGTTTCGTGACCATTTTTAGCAAAGGGAGAGCATGTGAAAATTTTTGGATCAAAAGGCAACTGAGAAACAAAGTTGTTTATGGGTGCTGGAAATGTTTGGAAATGTTTTTCTAATCAAGTTGATAAACATAGCTGAAAAAATATGGAGTGATTGAGAGAGAAATCACAACAACCTCCCTTGCTTGGTGGATAGAAAAATAGTCTGCCAAAATTCCTATGGGAGGAGGAGAGTGAGATTCGTCCCTGATTGTTGCTGAATAGAAGGAAGAATTATGGGTGTAATGGTTAAGGTTGATATGAATTTACAAACTATATTCTTTTTTAATGAGTTTTGTAACCTAGGTATGTACCCCTGTCTCTCCTCTCTCATTTCCCTATGCCTTCATGAAATATTTCCTCTTAAAGTTTGTCAAGTCGGTTTCCCATTTGTTCAATGACTTGGTTTTCCTTATTGTCTTGCTTGACTGATTCTTTGCACATAGTTTTTCAATTTTCTTTAAGGGTAAACACATATCGTGATTTGGTTTGAAATACTTGTCATCATGTTTGCCGCTAATTGAGCATGCAACAGGCCCCACAAAGCCTTTCATATGCGTCGGAGACATCCGGGTCCACCAAGTCCTTTGTTTGCATAGTAAGATTCAGCGAGAAAAAGAAGCAATTCAAAAGATGTCAATTTCAGGCTCATATAGATTAAAATTACAACGGTGGAGATCCAACAGGCCACTCAGATTGATGGTTTTCGTGGATTCAGAGTGTCGAAATCACGTTGTTTTTAACATTAAGAAAGAACCCACAAAGTACAGGAGCATCGAAGCGTCGAAGTCCTGAACCCTGAAGTGCAGGGGGCACCTGGAATTCATCCACCGAGGAAACTTGACACTTATCCGTTGAGGACACATGGCATTCATTTTAGGCCACCACATCACTCTGGGCCTATACTACTCCGAGAGTTATAGAAACTCTACATGCAAAAACTCTCGAAGCCTGAAGTGTCGAAGACACTTGACACTCATTAGTTCAGACACATGATGCTCATCTGTCAGAGACATGTGTCATCCATGTAGCACTGACACATGACATTCATCTGTTGCAACACGTGGAATTATTTTGGGCACATCATCTACTCAATTTCAAGTGACACATGTCACTCTCCTTCTGAGACATGTCACTTTGGGCCCGTACTACTTTGGGAGATTTCCATACTTTACATCCAAAAACTCTCGAACGTTGGAGTGCCGAAATCCCGAAGTGATGTCAGGATGCTACTTCACTTTTGGCCCTACCACTATACATGGGTTTTTCAACTCAGCATAGGCTAAAATTGCCGATGGATCAGACTGCCGAAGTCCCGAAGTTCCGAATTGGCACCATTGCTAAATGGGGTTAGAGGAAGTATAAACCTGGAAGACTAAGAAAACTTTAGTAGGGCCGCTAAAATGGTAGTGTTACCTAGATCGCAGATTGCAACATGATCGACGATCACACTTCATTGCGGGGACAAAAAATTCTCTAACGTTAACATCCTTGAGTGGTCCCGCAATCGAAACCATGGTATAGATTGAGAGGTATGTGGAAGTTAGTGGTGGATTGCAGGAGGTAGAGCGGTGTGGATCAAAACTTCCCTTGACAACTTCCAAAATCACGTGCTTATATCATGTCTAGGGTCCAATCCGAGAGTGATGCATGGCAACCAACTAGGAATTAAGCCAAATCATCAAAGGAAAGTCATGAGGAGAACCAAAATGGTAGCAGACCATGACCAATCCATCACAAAGAAAACAAATAATGTGAAGAAGCTGCCAAATACAACCAATTATCCTCCAGTGGCCTCAAACAACATGCATGCATGCGAGTGCTCATTGCATAAATCAGTTCTGTTGCTCCTAGTCTTTTCTGCCAATCCCAGATCATTCCAGGACATGCATCAGTCCAATTTCATCACTAGTGGCAGTTTTTAATTAGTCAATTCAAGACTCTTTTTTGTTTAAAGCACAATAAGTGGTCTTCTATGTGTGATAAGAACCACTCTTTTTTATTAAGTCAAGTGTGAAGTATACTTTGTTGTACTCCAGCAGTGTTTTAGTCAAGTTAATAAGTTTTTCTACAATTGTTAATGTAGAGTTAAGTCTCAGTCCCAGATGGACAAGAGCCTCTGCAACTATGATAAATATGCAATTTTTGTATGTTTTGGGGGTTGAGTTTTTGGAGAAGAATAGAAGTAGCAGAAGGGTCAGACCTGCACAATTGACTGTAAATTTCTCTACCTAATGAATATATGTTTATGACAGTTGTGTTCTCTTACTCAAATCTTTTTTTGTTAATCCTTTCTTGAATGCAAATTCTGTGATGTGTGCAAGGTACATTTCCTTATTCTTGCAACCATTGTTTTAGTTTATCCTTTGTTGATTCTGAAACTTTTTATACATCTATTGTTTAGTGAAACATCTACTATTTGGAAACTTGTTGAATGATTTGCATCTAGATATTTGTATAAGTCTTAAGATATTATTTTAAGTCTTTATTCTCACATAGCAAGTGATTCACTGCATTGCTTGTTGTTGTTTCTTGTGTTTGTCTTTTCATATCCCCAATTGTCTATTAATATCCTTACCATTAGAAAAGGAGAGCCTACTTTTACACTGTGTGGCTTGTCCGACCAGAGTACCATATTTGAAGTCTTATCCTTAAGCTGACCAACACAACCAACTTATAAAAAAACAAACCATTCTAAACTTGAGGTGGCCTAGCTTTTCCCTTTAGCAGTCAGGTGCAGACTTTAGGACCAATAATGAGAATAGGAAACACAACTAGAACCTCTACAAAAGTTTAAAAGGAAAGAGATGGAATTTCTACCCAAGACTAATTATGATCTAGAGATACTTTGGAGTTATGTATTAAAATACTTAGTAAGTAACATACTTTGATAATTGTATTTGGGATTTAAGGAAATAATCCAAATGTTATTAGACTTTAAAATTAATTATAAATGAGGTAAAATGGTTAAAGAAATGTTGATCCTAAATGTGGTAAGGGAAGTGTTGGAGCACTTCTAGATGACCAAAGGGTCATATTGACATCTAGATATGGATGGTATCCATATAAGGTATGACTTGATATGATCAAGTAGTGGTGGGAGGGAATCTAGAAAAGGATTCCCTTGATAAAAATGTATGTTAACCAAAAATGGTTTGAGGCATGAAAGAGAAGCTTGATAAGTTGTCTTGTGGTCTTGGACAATGTTGAAGTTGCCCAGATAATATTTCTGGGCTATTGAATAATTTTATAATACCAGAGGCAAGAATACTGTATTGTTGGTTGTTGTCATATGGAAAGAGGGACATAGTTATGACTATGTCTGTTAAACTTTCCATGTGGATATCATGAGAATAAATGCAATCTCTCAACTGAAAGGGAAGCACAATGTTGAGTTTATTTATGAGACTTGTTATGAGAATGGAAGTAAGATCCTTGGGAGAAGGATTTGGAAGTCTGATATGTCCATGTGTATGAATTACATGGAAAGGGGGAAATAAATGAGCTTGCATGATGGATGTTTAGCTATGTTTATTTATGCTTAAGTGCATGGATTTAATGCATCATAAGGTTTATTGACATAAGGAATTATATTAATACTGAATAGATATGAATGAATGATTTTAAATGTGAAAATGATGCACATGTTTGATGTATGAGTGAAATGTAAGGCAAGAATTTCACTTGCCAAGATTGAATGAATACCATGGATCCATGGCTGATTCTATTCTGAAGAGTCATGAAATTTATTTTTTGAATGATAGCTTTAGGGGAATGTTCTCCATTCCCTCAGGCAATACTAGCATAAATAGACAAAAGAGTAAGTGAGCAAGGATGCTTTGTTGTCATGATAAGAGGAAACATGATTATGCCTTTGAGGATCGCATGAGAAGAATTGTGAACAATCATGAGTTGAATTATTTTAAAGTAAATATGTATGTGAGTTGTGAAATATACCTATGGTAGCTACACATAGGATTATGATTATGCATGCGATTAAGTAAAACATGGTTGTAAGTTAAAAAAACAAGGAATATGTGTGGATAAATAAGTTGGATGCATAACAAAGATGCATGTTTATATTCCTTATGGAATATTTGATAAAAATCTGAAGCTAACTCAAGGTTGAGGCCATCAAAGATAGCGATGGATATGCAATAAACAAGTTTCATGCCAAAGGAGTTCTCTATGAAGGAACTGTGTAAAGAATATGTGAGGAGAACACAATCACAACCTTAATGACTGTTGAGAATTAAGCAGTGAGCTACAAGACTATTTATATAATAAACTTGGATTACATTCTAAAACAAAATGTATGAGTGGAATACTAACAAATGAATGTTGACCATTCTAATAACTGAATGGTAATGCGCAGAATGCACATGTTCATGATTCATTATGAACATTTTTTTTTCTTCTATTGGAGCATGTTGATATATCCAATAGGTTAGGGTGAGACTAACCAAGGATTCTCAAGGAAAAGAGTATGGAGATCCAAATAGGGATCAGTAAATTGTAGACACAAAGAAGAAAAAAAAGGAGGAATACTTTTCTGAACCTAAAAAAAAAAAACTCCTTTCTTGTTGTAAATTATGTTTTCTCTGGGATGAGAAACTGGTGTGATGATGAAAATAAATGTTTTGAAACCATGGTAATGATGATTGCATGATTAAAAAAATTTAATAATTGAGAATTGTTTGTGTTTCACTCATGAAAACATTAAGGATAATGTGATGAAGTGCATAAAGATAGGTTAGGACATATCTGAAATTGTTTTATTGATTGGAATGCTATGATACATGCATTTTTATTTTATGTGATGACTAATATAATTTTGATGTATGTCATGTGTAGAAATAAATTTAAATTGTTGGGAAAGACAATTACCAATTGTAGAAAACCTCAAAGGAGAGGATGAATGCGAGAAGGCTGTTGTTGAAATATTTTTTAGGGGACTTTGGGAGCCCCATGAAGCACTACTGATGAGGTAAAAATCAGAAAGAAAATGGTGCTAGCAGCTAGAACATGTATAAAAATGTTCATTCCTATATGGCATAAGGTATGAAGGGATTTTTTAAGAACCCCTTCTGAAAAAATTTCATTATCTTACTGATATAGAAATAATTTTGAGTGGCTATTGTATGCCATTGCTGCTGAAGCAGGGTAAGATTCAGGAAAGAAGAATTTGAATAATAGAGCAAGGAATTATATGCTAGTTAAGGATGAGTTATAAGCCTTGCAATAAAATGAATGAGTAAGGAGTACCATGAAAAATACCAATCTAGGGAGATTGGGAATAAAGTTGCTCATAGTTAGCACATTGCATGGAATGCATTGAGGAAATGCATGTTTTCATAAGAGGGTAGACAATGAATTTCCCATTAAGGAAGGAGGACCTTCCAATAATCTACTTGAATTATAGAGGCGTTAAAGAAAATATAATTTTGTGTGGCCATGAGTGTTGATACCTTGGTTACTAATGAAGGAAGAATGCTTGGGTGCATTCAAGAGAAACTTTTAGTTTCTTATGTGTTGATTTTGGATCGTGATCAACTTGTGGCAGGAAGCATAGTCCCGTTGTAAGAGTGAATGAGAATGATTAAATCTATGGTGAAGAGGTTGGTTGAGCTCCTACACACCATGGAAAAGGGATTTTCATAAGTATGGAAAACTTGAACCCAATGTAAGGGTACATTGGGTATGAATGTGGCCATGAATATTGGCACATTGATTAAATTCAATTGATATTTGAGTTGCATTTGGAAAATTTGGTATGTTGAAAGTATTCATACGTAAATAATGATATTTCCTTTTGCTCTGTACCCTTTCATATATGAAAATGATTTGGATTGTTAGTATGCATGATTTTGAAAAAATAATGTGCATGAAAACTAACAATTTGTTTGTTTGAGGAATGTTGAAATGGAAGGAAGAAAAGGGTCTTGAATATGGCAGTGTTGTAAGCCCATAATGAAGACCAATTTCCTGTTGAGCTAAACTACTATGGAAAGGAAAGTCTCATACTTGTGAATCTGGTTCCTATGCGAAACATATTTGAAAATAAATGTAGAATTTTGAAATCTGTGGGTGACATATTTGCAAGAAAATTATGAATTTGAAATTGATGATAATATCTTATAATTTCGATATACCTTTGATATAGGTGAGACACAAAATATATGTCTAGGGAGGACATGTGAAGGATATCAATATGGAAAACATGAAAAATGATACTATTGATACATGATAACCCTGTGGTAAGTCATGATCTCCCTAAAATAGGTTGTGTTGTGGCAACACAAGATGGAGGGATGCCTCAGCAATGCAATTTTGAGGGACGCCTCGGTAGATAAAGTGTGAGGGGATCCTTGACTGTAAGACTCAATGAAGTCTCTAGAAATCTTCTTTTGCAAGAAAACCTTGACAAGGAAATATGGATCACCTGAGGTATTGTATAGCATAGAAGGGGATGCCTGAGCCTCGACATGGAGGGTGAGTGACCGTAAGGGCGAGGAGACTTTGATAATTCTTGTAAACTATTGATTGGGATCATGCACACAATGGGTATTTCAAGGATAAATAGTGAACCAAGATAAGAATACATCCATATGGATGCAAATCCATGAACTGTACAGATAAGTATTTTGCTAGATTACAAAAAATTTCCTCTTGAATTTTGCACAACAATAAGATGTTTTTGCATGAAATTGTGATTAATATGCTTGTTGTCCAAAATTATTGAAGGAAGGTGATGAAGGACAAGGGTATGGAAAGGACCTGACCAAGAAAGAGGATGAAGATTTCCGAAGCAGCTAAATGACAAAGGAATGATAGGTGTTATTGAGTAAGAACACTGAGGATGATGTTCCTTTTAAGGGGGATGGGATTGAAATACCCTTGTATTCCCCAACTTGTAATTAATCATTAATTATGATCACCATGTGTTGGTGTAGGCCAATTTTGGGTAAAATCAAAGAAGTTTTTGTAGGAGGTAAGACAACATCGGAAATAAGGGAAAACCCATGCCGAGAAAAGAAGTTATATAGTAGGCAAACTGTTGTGGAGCAGTTGGAAAGTGGAAAAGTGCCAATAGGGAGAACAGTTGGATTGTGGACCAATCGACACAAAGTCAAGGAGAAAGTGTACAAACCTAATCCACCTAGGGTTAGGTTTTTTGTAAGGGATTTGTCCCATATTTTTATAAGTAGAATTTATAGGACCATGAGAGAGTAGTAGTGTTTTAGGAGGAGTATTGATATGTATGTAGTATTGAGATGGTAGAAAATACATTATCTGAGTAAGAGGTATGATTGGGAGATGATTACGATATGTGGAGATCGGATGTAATGAAGGAAGGACTGTACAGTGCACAACACCGCATTTTGTATGAAAAATGAATAAAGAGACAAAGCGACAAATCTTTGTGGACGTAGCCCCAGAGGGGTGAACCACGATATATTTGTCTTTATGTGGTTGCACAGAGTGTCTATCATTTCATTTACTTTACTAAGTTTTTATGATGAATATGGTTCTTGTTAAAGGGACGAGCATTGCACAGTAAGAACAACCTAATATAATTTGCAGATCAACACTAAGTGAGTGAATGTCAGAAGTAGTGTTTAGATATGAATCTTATGTTATAATAGATGAATGCCCAATGTTAAATACATGTTATATAATGGTTAATGAAGTTCTAGGGAATTAAATATGTCAGTGGTCTACACTAAGATCTAATGAGTGTTTGAGGGTAAGAAGAGAGTAGATCCAATGCATCAGAGGGAAAAGAAAAACACATCCCATCCTAGGGTTGCAGAGATATGAGTCCTACGGTCACCCATATAATCCATATCGGGTGATACTGCATGGTGCACCATGTGTGTTGTGTTTCCTTGTGGTATCCAGAAGGGTCGATGGTAGAAGGGTGTTGTTGGTAATCTTATAGTTAGAACCTAGGTCAGCCCAAGTCAATACAATACCATGTTATGGCATGTGAACAATGTAAATGTATTATTTTTTAGATTTCCAATAACTAACCGTGGGGATGCAGCCTTGAATTACTAGCCATGATATCACTAGAGGAAAGAGCGAGGAAACTGTAGAGAGGGTTCATTATGTCAAAATGACACCAAATTATCTTTGTTGAAATAATAAGCCACATCGTGATCCCAAGGAAAAATCAGTTAATGAGAAAAGGAATGGTGGTTGCAAAATAAACTACCCCAATCGATGGAAGTATGGAGGGTGTGGTTGAGGAGATAGAAAATTGTCAGCCCAAAGTACCACAAAGTGCAGTTTCCTGTAGGCCCAGATTGACCCAAGTTCCTTTTGACAGAAGGAAGAGGATAGGTCCAGAACCTTCCTGGGGAGGAAAAAGGCATGCAAGAATACACTTGAAGGAAGAAAAGAAGGATACCATGCCCATAAAGGGGTGTGTGACCTGGATATGTAGAGAGAAAAGAGGAGAATGCATGAGGTTTTTGGGTTTTGAAGAAGAACTGGAGGATTAAGTTGTTCTGGTTAAAAAGAGAGAACAAGAGAAAGGATCTCTAAGAGTTTGTAGAAAACATGACCCAAGTAGAAGGTCATGATATTGATGGTGATGGAGCATCTGATAAACCTCACAGAGGCTGTTACAGAGAAATGATCTCTCAAAAATTGCAAAATTTCCCTAGTGATATCATGGCTTGGCATGAGGGTGGATAGAGCGCTAAGAATGAATGCCTATGAGCCTACAGTTGGGTGGAAAGGTGAACACCCACAGTCAATTGGTCAGTGATAAACTATAATAGATAAGTATTTAATATACCATGTGTGCTAGAATTGAAACGAGTGGTTGGATGTATGTTTCTATGACTGAAATTTGCATTACAGGATTAATATTAGTAATGCTTATTGTTCTTCTATGAACCCCTACATTTGAATGGTTTATATTTTCCTCTTCGTAGTAGAAATAGAAATATTAGGCATGGGTATTCAAATGAAATTAGGAATAATATTATGGCTTTTGTGCTAGTTGGAAAATCCTTAAGGGAATTTTCCTAAGGATTGATTTTGTAATATAAGAGTCGGGGCAGAATTTGCTAGAATGCTTCAGTCCTGTCAGTCCTCGAATTTACCTTCACATTTTACTAAATTCAAGCTCTATGGATGGATGCTTCCTCCCTCAAACCATTCATCTATGTGACCAAGGGCTCATGCCCATTACCCTAACCAAATCACAACTAAGAGTTTAGTGTGTAGCCATGGAACCTGTCAGGGAATCCATATGACCAGGACCTTGGAACCCTTCACTAGTTTCGAAAGGAGATAAGCTATATTAGCTTTGGTACTATGGGAGTCTGGATCTTTGGGATGTTATAAATTTACCACATGAAAAACCAACTAAAGGAAACGTAATGGTACGATTACTAGAGAGGTTGCCCGACATCTGGCGATTTCCTTAACTGTAACTGCGGGATCTGTCCCATCGTTAAACCTTGATCAACTTCTCAATCGTGAAGTAATGTGAATTGTAGATATGAGGCTATTTAGGATATCCCCCAACTGTTGGATTTATGTTGTGGTCATTTGGCATTGATAAACTCTGGGAGTAAAAAGGAAGATAAACAGCCAAACCCTCAAATGTTGAAGTCATGAAGTGACAAGGACTGTTGATCCAAGGATGCTTCGATATCTCTCTTGATCAGTGGATCTAGATTGTGGTTAGTCTAGCACTGACCACTCCATGAGTAAAAAGGAAACTAAACATCCAAACCCCCGAATGCAGAAATCCCGAAGCGACGAAGACCATCGATCCAAGGATGCTTCGAGATCTCTCTTAATCATTGGATCTAGATCGTGGTCAGTCCGATGCTGACCACTCTGAGAGTAAAAAGGAAACTAAATAGACAAACCCATGAACATAGAAGTCACGAAGAAACAAAGGTTGTAGATCTATGGATCTACATGGACCTATCTCGACCATGGGATAAAAGTGTAATGGGAGGTTTCTGGTGGGATTTTAGAGTTCAAAGCTCTGGGTGATTTCATAGGTAGGAGAGGTTGGAGGCTATCAGTCTAGAGTGACATGGCATGCTAATGTCACCTAGGGTGGTGTGGATGCATGTTTGACATGCCACATGTCACATTGATTCGTGATTTTTACATACCTTATATGCCAATTGGAACATGACATGTGTCTCCCATTGATAGAGCCTTGTGTCATCTTCGTATTTTTCCACATGTTACCCTCAGGTGTGTAGTTTCTTCAACTAATGGCTAATGGGACCTTGGGATTTTAGGATTTTAGAACTCCATGAGGCTTAGGGTGTTAGAACGTATGATCCAAAAGGGCCGAAGGCTGAAGCTACGTGGCAGGACCTCAGGACTTTGGGAGTTTTGGGGGTGTGTTCATAACAACACAATGAGGAACCTTGTTGAAGGTTAGAGCCACGTGGTAGGATTATGTGTTTTTGGGACTCTGGAGGATATGCGAGTAGAGAAAAGGGAGTTCAACACCAGAGTGTCGAAGCGTCGAACACCAAAATCCCTTAAACCTATCTATTGAATGAGGGTGAATCTCAATTGTTGGATTTAACGGTGGATTTATATCCACCATAGATGCAATATTTCTAGGGAACTCCAGGAATTTGGGACTCCATAAGTGTTTCGGACATGGATGGGAAGGATGAAGGTCTAAAGGCCCGGTAATTGTGAAGGCATGGGGAAAAATCCCTGTAACCGCCCCTCTAGTGGCCATGCCATTGCTAAAGGATGAAAACCTTGGTTGATTCAGTGCTAGGTGGGATGGTACAAATGAGGTGAACCCATGTGGGTGCCACATGTCCTTTGACCAATGATGCATGGAGAGCTTTGGAAGGGCATAAATTCCAATCCAGAGCTCAGATTTGAGCATGGTAACAATCGTTGGAAATTTATTGATGAGTATAAGGTGATGGAGATCTTGAGAAGAGGATTTGAGATGATTGAGAAACACAAAATTTTGATGCCCCATCCCTTAGAAATGTACTTTAGGGGTTGGGTGTGTTACATAAAATCTACCTTGTAAATTGAGAGACCAGAACAATAAAAAGTGACATAATGGAAATACACATCCATGCTTGTATATAGCTCCAAATTTAGTGATTTAAGTTTCGGGGTGAATTTAATAACATTATCAATCTATATATTTGATCCGAAGTGAATTTCAAAATGACTAAGGTCTTCTACCTTGAACCAAGGTTCAAGACTTTTTGTAAAATGGAGGGTAAAACCATCTTACTATAAAATGCATGCCTAAGACTCAAATGACCTCAAAATTGAGGGGCTAAAATTGTGGAGCTTGTATTTTATCATTTTACATCTATTTATACTTTAGTTGTGATTTTTGAAATATAAAACCCTCTACTATTCATAAAGGCTAAAGTTTCCATGTAAATGAAAAACAAATCATTAAAATAGGGCATGATGAAAAATACACACCCTAGGAAGAAAAATCCATGTATGGTGTTGATAATTTATAATTTACAAGTTACATGACTGCATATTTGTTGTAAACCCTAAAGGCTGTATACTAGGGTGATTTCTACCTAGAATTTAGTAAAGGGTTCAAATATACATGAATATTTGGAAATTCTGCACATACAATAACTAAAGTGGAAAAATGAATACTAACTACCTGTGTCCATGAGCTCTATGAGGCAAGATATTTTACAACCAAATCAAAAACAGGCTAATTTTTAGTTTCATTTCCATTTCAAAGACCAATATAAACCATCAGAGAATAAAATTTTAGATGACTGAATAATAATTAAATAAATAAATTAACATATCAACATGTATGAGACTCTAGAAAGACTAAGTGGAATACCTGAATGCGACCCTCTTGGTTTCAAGAACAATTTATTCTCTACTGAACATGACCAACCATGTGAAGGTGGAATCTCATCACCCCCCCCACATCACTTTCAATTATCCATACCCAATCTATCTATTGGAAAATAACTGAAAGTGGCATAGTATAATTCATGCATAAAAAGTAGAAAAACACAATTTAAAGGTAAATGAAAGAAAGAATGTGTGTGCATATATGTAGTTTTGTACATACAAAACATATAAAAATCATACATAAGAAGATATAAACACATAGTATATATGTGATAAAAACATTTTTAAAAGATGGAACTTACCCCATATTGTTGTATATCTTCCCTAAAAAATATGCATCTTTTTTTGTTCTCCTCCATTGGTTCACCCTACCCAATGAAACAAGTTCCATGTTTTCCTTTCTCACAACCTTTTTCATTGTATCCCTTGGTTCCATGGATTCAAAAAATTCGTCATCATTGTTATCACTGAAAAGTTGCTCACCACAAACATACACAATGGATGAAGAAATAATTAGCACAAGCACAACATACTCCCAATAATTATTGAAGGATTACACTCAGGTTGGAAAAATAAGCACAAAACTATACAAAAGTGGTTATGAAGTTCCACACATATTAAGCACAATCATCAAATGCAAATATGTGTGGTCCAACATGGCATACAACACGCACAGTGTGCGACCTATGTGACTGACAAACATAAAACCTGCGTAGATGCGGACATGGCACATTGGTGATTTTGGTTGGGATCCAACCACTTTTTGGATGGAGTGGATCTTCCCCCATACCAAAAATTTCCCCCAATCTCTGCCTTGGGATCACTGAAAGGGATGGGAGGTACCTGAGAAGGCCTCCCACTCACATTGTAAAATAGTTTGGAAAAATCTTTCCATCCTCCTATAAATAAAGGGTCATTGTATGCAAAGAAGAAGCAATATGAGTATTGTTATGTTGTTCAATTTGTCTTAGAGAAGCCATATTTCTCCTAGAAATATTTGAGCATTCATAGAAAGTGTTGCACCTCTCTCCTCTTGAGAATTTCAACTATCAATTATTCACCATTATATTTTCATTTTCAGCCATTGTTAGAAGAGAGAAATCTTTGTATTTGGGGACTCAAGATCCTTCCCAAGGAGGAAGAGGACACTCATAATTTCCCATATTTCTCCAAGGTTTTATCAATTCTAAGATCAATCTCATTTGGAAACTATTCCTTATGTCTCTTTCTTGCATCCGTTTTGGTTGTTACATGCTTAGTTTATTTTATTTTATTGTTTTTCATTTCTTGTTTTCTACTTAGTTGAGCCACTAATCAACTAAAAAACTACTGTGTTGTCTTGCTAGCCTAACTAGATAGTTAAGGGACCACCTTTTGCTCACCTAAGTGGCAAAAATAACCAAATATATTGGTGACCATACTGGGGATTTGGATCAAAATCCTCCCCAATTAGGCTATTAAAGTTTTCTTTCTCACTCATTTGTGTTTTTTAGGGGTTAAAACTGGCCTATTATCGCCTTTAGAGAGTAGTATTTGATCACACATTGAGTGAAATTGTTCAAATTTTTTATCCCACCAGCTTCTTTGTGTGCATGTGGGTTCGGGGAAAACATTCGCTCAGTCTATGCACATTTTCACTTTGTCATAACTCTTCAAACACTCACTCTGCGCTTTGTGCACGATTGTTTCTGGGTTAGCCACACAATGGTCTTGTTGTTTCCAAATTTTAAGGTTTGAGCAGTTCACTTCCACCAAGTAGTTTAAATTTCATTTATGTGTTGTTGTAAAATCCATTAAAAGTAGGCTTGGATATCCACTCTTGCATACATAGATTAAAACCACACACATAAATTTAGGGAGGATAAAAAGAACCTTTTCATATTTTACTTCCTTACTTGCCACATGGATGGCCTAAGGCTTAGCATGTGAATTTCATTATCTTCTCTTCTTTTACAAAGTCATCACATTAATTCAGGACTAGAAACTTATTTAAGTAACCTTGGAGTATGCTCTTTCCTCGCACCATATTGTGATCATGGAAATCAAAAAAGAGATTTCCTAAATAACACTTCATCTCCCTTAAATAAAAATCAACCAAATCTATAAGAGAGGCCAATACCTCTTAGTTTATTTTGAAAGTTAAATATAAGATTTGTAAGGGCCCACACATGCCCACATGCACACAATCCTAGGATAGTTTCAAATTATAGAGTAACTCACTTAGGAATTTTAAAACATTGGAAGGGCCCATACATGCCCATATGTTCACAATCTAGGGATAGGTTTCAAGATTTATTAGATTACAAAACATCCTAGGGAGATAAAAGAGTCAAAGTAAGGATTTCCATATCCACCATCTTAGCTTAATATTATTTCATTTGCAAGGGTCATTTGAACAAATTTAGTAAGTTATCTAAACACTAAAAGTAAAGGACCAAATGATTTCCACCATGATAAAATATTGAATTTAACTTATTAAAAAACGTTTTCACCATCATCACTCCTTGCACACACTCTCACTCACTCAAAAATGTTTTGCTAGATACTTGAAACTATTTGTTAGGCTTCACTTGCTTAGCAAAGAGCCTGTTGAAACACCATCATAAGACACGAAGTTGGTCCATGATCCCAACTTATCAACCTATTCTCACATTCTAAAAAAAATCCATAATCATCCCACTTTCTAACCTCCACAGGAGGAACACAAAATAATTTGGTAGTCTAAGTTACGATTTTGGGATAGGAATCCTGCAAATAACTCCCCATCATCATTTCTCACTTGAAACTTAAAAAGTTGTGAATTAGGGTGCGGAAATCCTCTCACTCAAGCATTCCTACACCATAAGGAAGGGAGACACTAGTGAAGGATTGAAAGCCGAGGTCCATTTATTCTGTTGATACCTCCTTGGGTCACCCAACCCTTGGAAAACATCCAACCTATGACCAATTTACGAGGCCAAAAATCTAAATTTTGTGTTTAATGGAGGTATCTTAGTAGCCCAATATAGGATTTATCTACCCAAGGTGGATATTGTGGGCTGAAATCACTCCTTAGTCATATTTTGAATGACTGTTGGGAAATATCACTAGTACTTTCGGGATATGCCCCCTTCACCCCTCATTATAACTAATTATTAGTCCCTTCCCTAGATTATCCTGAAGTGGGTTATGGCCCCACTTTCAAGTGATTTTTTGGAGGTCTAGTATTATTGGAGAGGAAGGTCATTATGTTGGATAGTACACGTGCACTTTTTATTTGATTCCCCCCTCCCCCAACGTGGAGTTACAATATCCCAAGCTACCTTTTACATTGTTTTTGATGTATGATTCTCACCACTTGATTACATGTAGTTTTATGAATACATTGTTTAAATTAATTTGAAATAAATTTGTTCAATCGTTCTTCACCACCATTTTCACACACCCACATCTAGGCTAGAATCATAGGGGAACCATAGTATCCTCGATGTTTTAGGTGCTTGAGAAATTTACCCCCAATTTTGGGTGGTGTTCCTAATTTTGTTGAGACATCAGTAGTACCATCACATACACCAGTTAGTGCTATCGTACTAGGATAATTATTTCTAGGGGACACTTTGCCCAGAACCAATATCCAAAGAAACTCACAAACAAACCCTCCACCACAAAGAGATAGAGCTCAAAATTTATCGCACAATACAAGATCCTATGGAACCACATCCTCTTATACCATGGTAGGACACACCCCCATCATGCCCTACTTGGATTAATTCAACATCCCAGATCTAACCAAACTGACAAATGATCCCATATTGCATGACCCCACTTGGGCGAATATGCCCATAATGCTACCTTTAGACATTCCTAAGTTTGAAGGAAAATTCGGAGAGGACCCTACCAACCATATCATGTCCTTCTACTTGTGGTTTTATTCAAATAACATAGTGGAATATCCCATTCATTTATAGTTATTTCATAGAACCCTCACTAGAACTATGACCAAATGGTACGTAGATGATAAGTTAGGTTTCCATGCAACCTTCGAGTCTATAACCAAAGCATTCCTATAATTTTTTCAAATCCCTATCTGTTATGACACTGGTTTGGAGATTCTTTCAGAATGGAAAAAAATGATGACCATTCATATTTCTAACCATATTCATGAGTGGCATAGATGTCAAAGCATATGCAAGGTGGATACCACCCCACAACAAAGGATAGATTGGTTCCTCTGATCAATCATCCCTACCCTTGAAAAATAAGTGGCTTCAACCCTCCCCCAAACAGAAGATGAAGCCATCACTAAGGCACACCAATTTGACCTCATATACTCCCAATCAGGGTACATGTACACTATCCTTCTATATGCTCCTCATCCTTTTCCATTTGGTCAAGAAAAACCTAGAACATCACATGTCGTTGATGGGTTGATTGGCTCCATGGCTCATATTCAACCACACATGTAGTCAGTACCCACACATGGGACCAATCCATACTTTCCACCATATTGGGGAACTCCATATTACCCTCCCCCACCCCCGATCCACCATTCATGGAACCTCCTCTTCCTACCATGGGTACACATCTACCCACACCCCTTCCCCAACCCATACATGTCCCACAACCTCTTCCCCCACCAACAACTTCATATCCACCTAGTAATAATGGAACCACCTCCACTTCTTACAACCCATATGGACCCCCACAAGGTAACCCATATTACCCCTTTCCAGGTCCTCCCCAGCCTATTGTATCCCCACATGGAAAACACTAGGCAGGGGTCAATTTCATCCAACCTTCCCCCCTTCAACATGTTCAATCTTTTGAATGGTTGAACACGTCCAACCCAATAATAACTGGAAGAAAGGAAATAATAGGAACCAAGGATAAGGTGGGAACCCCCCCAAAACAAATACCCAAGCTGAGGGAAACCAACGCCAACCCAATCCAAACCCTCATGGGGGAAATAACAATGGACAAATATGCCAAGGGAGAAATAAAACTCTTCAAACCAACTACCCTTGCACATTATGTGGAAAATATGGCCATTACACTCACAATTTCCCCCAAATTGTTGACTACAAACATATGAAGGACACCATGAACCCTCAGAGGGAACCTAATCCCCAAGAACCACCACAAGGACCTCACACTTATATACCACCACCACAACTAACAATATTACAAAACTTGATCCCACACCAAGGAGTCATTAACACTCAACCAAATATGGCCCAATGACCACACCCATAGGGGCAGTTCCCTCCACCTAACCAATACCACTCAGGAAACACCATCGACTGGAGTATCCTCCTCATCACTAAAGAGGAAATCCTATCATGAACTCCCAGCCACCAGTATGTTAAACCCCTTGATCCCTTACCCACCACTTTGGAATTTTCCTAACCCCCAACCTGACAACCTTTGATGATCGCTCTCCCTAACATTGAATCCATCGCCTGCATGCCTCACACACCATTGCGTAGGAATTGCATAATCCCCATGCCTGGGATGTGCATAGCTACAGTCTTGTTGATGATCTCACACTATCACTCACTTCCATGTCAGTTATGGAAGTTATGCAAACATGCCCCTCCCAACGAAAGGAATTACTCTCACAATTGGTGGTAGTAGATCCTGCAAACACCCATCTAATCATGTTTGACTTAGATAGAGAAGACCCATGACTCCCATCCTTAGTCGCATTCCAGATCCCAGTCAAAATATGGAATATCATCATTCACCACTACATAATTGATGAAGGAGAATCTAATTACATCATGTACTCCAAAACCATATGGAATAAACTCGGTTCACCTGAGTTGATCCCTTCCTCCATCACCCTTCGTGCTTATGATAGTATACCATCCCAACCAAAAGGTCTATATTAGAATGTTCTAGTGGAATTAGGTGGCAAGAAAATCTGAATAGACATAGAAGTCATAGATGCCCCATTAGATTACAACATCCTTTTCAGCCAAATCTACATGTATGCCATGTAGGATGTAGCTTCCTTAGTCTTTTGCACCATGCTATTCCCTCATAATGGGATAATTGTAACCATTGATCAACTGAGCCATTATGAACCTAACCGATCAAGACACATTGATACTGTATTTCATCTCATCTGCTCAAGAATTGACCTCGTACCAATGGTATATGTTGGACCAAGACTATTTCATGACCCATTCTTACTAGGGTCATATTGAGGCTACCCTGGTCCCACCCTCAACACCAACAACGTCTCTATAGTTACCTCATATGGGGTGGATATTCCTAGCACCCATCCTACTGAAGACTCATTGAACCATCCTCCTACACTTCCTCTTATGCAAGAGGAACTTCCTGAGGGAAAAACCTTAGGAGAACCAATCGAGAAAACACCACCCATGGGTCACATCCTTCTTTGGAAAATGGTCCCACAAGCCATTACCCAAATACCCTTATTTTATCCTCCCCCAGGAGTAACAACATATCAAGTTGATCATACCCTCACATTACCAAATATGGTCATATCCATCCTTGTATGATATCTATAACCACCATTTATGGTATCGAGTTTATCTCTGCCTCTTCAACCTGTGGTCCCATTGCCGCAATCAGTGGCTCATCCACCCACTCACCCAACCAGTCACACAGTTGGGGGAAATATTCCCACTATAGGAGACACTAGTTTTGGAAAAGGGGGCACCTCCACAAACCAATGAGGCACACAAATAAATAAGGAGCCTTCCCTCCCTTCCTCGCCACACATACCACCCCCATGTGCATTATGAAACATCGTTGGACATCCTACCAATCTCTGACCTACTTTACCCGAGTTTTAGAATCTCATTCCAAAACCCATAAGTGCACTGCGACTACGCACACCAGTAGCTCCACTAGCCTCCCATGAACCTTCTTCCTCCAAACCACCTAGTTTGATAACTAAGCATGATTTCATGATATGCTCTCAGCACGACCATTACACACACCACTTCCCAACCCTCCCTCAATTTAGGAACACCCTAGAACTAGTACGCCAAACAATATTTCCCACATACTCCCCACCCATCTCCTTTGTATCAACAATTACTAACATTCACTATATTTCTACGTCAGTAAAAAAGTGCATGTGATTCCCTTGCACATTATGTTACTAGATGGATCATTACACATATCGATTCCTTCTCATCATTGAGGGATGGACATGTTGGAGGGAATCCATCCCCCCCATTACACCACCCGTACACAACCATATGGACCACGTTGTACACAATAATCATCCCAACAATTATGGCATCCCCCCTCCATGAACAAACATTTGTCCTTCAAACCCACTTACCATATCTATGCCAACATGAGGCACAAACTTCCCACCAAACCCTCCAAACTCTCTTGTAAAACCAATTTACGAGATTTCCCCTCCCCCATACCATTATACATCCAATTCATATATGGATATTTGGTTCATGACGTCTACTGACAATCCTCATCCCACCTTGTAGGTCTATCCACCTCATAATCAAATGAAGAGACCCAATATTTGACTTTACCTTCATCCATAGATGCCTCACCTATCACCCCCATGAGTCTCAACACCCCCCTCTCACCTATTATAGAATCCTTGTACTCCATCACCTTTCAATCCGATGAAGACATTCTATAGGTTTTGTGTGCACCATATTACCCATGATATGTCTTTCATCATCAATCTTTATTTTTGGCCCACAACACCTTTCGATCACCCACAGATGTCCTTGTATGTACCATTGAAGCCAAGGATTTCACCCCCTTGGGCCACGTAGACTAGTTCAAAAACACAATACCACACTTAAAATATTTAAAGAAGGTAACATGGAAAGTATTTCACCCACCATCAAGATCAACATCTCGATCAAACCTAATGTCATGGAAGAATTCACCCTAGTTCTGCATGCTCCCCCAAGGAAATTTCGACATAAAAATCCCTCTTCTAGGAAGACTGAGATGTTTTGTCCTGTTCATACACATAAATGCTTGGGTTGGACCCAACCATTGTTGACAATTGCATTGACACATGGAATGATGTTGCCCATGTTCTCTAAAATAAATGCCCCCTTCACCCTTCCAAATCCATGGAAATCAAAGCCGATATCGACAAACTCCGTACAACTGGCTTCATATACCCCATCACATACACATCCTGTGTGTCTAATCCCATCCCCGTCAATAAGAAACAGGGTCCCATTCGGGTTTGCACAGACTTCCGTGACCTCAACCAAGCTTCTCCCAAATACAACATACCCACTCCCTTCATCGACCAAGTCACCAATGCCTATGTCAATCATGAAATCCTCTCCCTTATGGATGGATTTTCTGGCTATAACCAAATCCAAATACGCCATGCAAATCAGTACATAATCACCTTCACAACCCCTTGGTGCACCTTTGCCTATCACGTCATTCCCTTCATACTAAAAAACATAGGAGAGACCTTCCAATGCATCATGATGTATGCCTTCCATGATATCGCTCACATCATTCTTTCCTACTTGGACGACCTCACAGCTCGCTCCAAGAAATGTTCCCACCACATAGAGGATATAAAGATAATCTTTGAACAACATCGAAGATACAACATTTGACTAAACCCACTTAAATGTGTCTTATGCATCACTACCGACCACCTGTTTGGCTTCATCGTATCCCAGCAAGGCATTACCATATACCCCCTTAAATTTAAGGAAATCAATGAAATCCCCCCTCCCAAGAACTTATGCAATTGTAAAGCCTCTAAGGAAAATCCATTTTCTTGTGACGTTTCATCCTCGACTATGCCATTCGTTCCCATGTCTTCTTACTATTACAATGACACAATTTTCCCTTTCACTGGGACCAACATGCCCAAGCCACCTTTGATTCCTTGAAAGAGGCACTCAACAAATCCCCCTTAATCAGTCCCCACAACTATGATAAGGATTAAATACTCTACCTATATTCCTTTGAGATCTCTGTCATTGGAGTCCTCATTCAGGTTAACGAGTATCAATGTGAACATATCATATACTACATCAACATGAACCTCTCAGGGTCACCACTCAAATACAACCATGAGGAGAAGCTAACTCTAGTCGCCATCCTCGTAGTTCAAACAATGCTCCACTACATCTTTCTTCCCACTACCAAATTCATCGTAGATTCCAACCCCATGCATTACCTCTTGAGTTGTTGCCATATCAAGGACAAATTCTCTCATTGGATTATCATTCTTCAAGAATACGACTGAGAGTTCACCATCCCAAAGAGAAAAAAATCCCTTGTCCTTGTCGAGATCCTCATAGACTTACCATCAAAATTCTATGACCCCTCGATTAATGAGGATTTTAACAATGAGCATTTATTCCTCATATCTTGCGCAAACCCATGGTATGATGATATTTTGGTCTATCTCTGAACTAAAAAATTCGTTCCTCACCTTTCTCAGGACGACCACTATTGTATCTGACACCAAGCCTCATGCTATCTCCTGATAGGATATGTTCTTTATCATATAGGCATTGAAACTATCCTTCGATGATGCCTCACCCTTGAAAAGGTTGAGACTATTCTCAATGATTGCCACAGAGGCACATGTGGAGGTCACTTATCTGGTATGTCTAGTGCAGAAAAGATCATTCGAACGGGTTATGTTTAGCCCATATTTTTTCATGATTGCATCCACACAGTTAAGCACTGTGAAAAATGTCAGTTATACACACATAAGGCTCATGCAGCCCCTACCCTCTTTCACCTAGTCAGCATAGCTGACCCCTTCTTCAAATGGGGCATTGATTTCATGACATGTAACCCTCCATCCAACAATGGAAAAAATTACATTGTAGTCTTTGTTGACTACTTCATCAAATGGGCCAAATCCATTCCCACATTCAACAATACAACCGACACAATGACACAGGTTTTCTTTAACCATGTCAACCCTCGCTTCATGATTCCTCTACAACTAGTCTCAGACCATGGTAAGCACTTTGAAAACTAAGTCTTTGCGGAGATATTTTCCAAATTGGGATTCACCCATGAGTTCACCTCACCCTAATACCCATAGTCTAATGGGAAATTTGAAGTAGTCAACAAAGTTCTAAAAACCATGCTTCAATGCATGGTGGACAAACACAAGACCAATTGGCATCAAATTCTTTTCTCGTCCTTATGAGCATATCAGAAAACTATTAAAACATCTATATGTTTCATGCCATTTCACTTAGTCCAAGGAATCGAGTCCGTACTCCATATTGAGTGTGAAATCCCAATGTTGCGCACTTCGATCGAGCTCCTGACCAACACACAACTGCTTGAGAAATGACTGTTCACCCTTGAATCTCTCAATGAAGATCGACATGCCTCGATACAAAACAAAACAACAGCTAAAAAGGGGTCCAAAGCTACTTTTGACTTTCAAGTCAACCTTCTATATTTGATCAAATGTGACCTTGTGTTGGCCTATAACATCACCCACAATACTCTCATCCATGGAAAATTTGAGTCCCTTTCGCGAGGACCCTATGTCATCCGTGATTTCATTTATAAGGGAGCGTACATTCTAGCTCACCCTGAAGGGGATACCTTGAAGGACCTGGTCAATGGGTGATACTTGAAGAAATTTTACCACTGAGCGTAACCACCTTACCTTAGGTTTTTTTTCTTTCCTAGTTGTTTTGAGCCTTTGTTTTATGGATTTAGTTCTCTCACTATACGAGCCTAATCCTATGTCCTTGTTTTCAACAGATGAATACTCCATTCACTTATCACATCGGTTACATGGACATAACCAACTAATGGACCTAGAATCTTGCTTCGGCATCTTGGTTCATTTACACCCCTGACCATGTGATGCTCCATTCGAGCAACATAGGCCTCAGCCCTGCCACCAACAACCAAGTTGAATAGGTTGTCGTCATCAGTTGCCTCTCCGAGGCTTGTCACCTTCATATTCATCACCTCAACATTCTCTGATATTCTCATCTCATAGTCCACCATCTCAACTACGTGTATCATCTCTGTGATCCATTTCTTTATCGCAAGTACTTGCAAGTCAAACTTCTGTTACAAAATTTTGAATCTACCACATTTACTCATATTTCTAGAAACCTCAATCATATGGAAGATCACATGGAAAATCAAGTACTAGATTGGTATTTATCACATTAAACATACATATCACACTCATCCATCATCAAATAAAATCAATTACACACCATATCGTCAAAACATCAGACACACAACATATCCAAATGGTCTACTCATATATAGATCATCAATGTCAAATATGTGTTTGATACAAAAGTACAACATTCCTTAGCTCCACTCGCTAGACTCTCTCAACCAGAATCTCATTCTATACAAAATGGGGGTACATAAGACTCCTATACATCATATAAAATTAGGCTCTTCCTGTGACATGTCTCCCTATCAACTAGGGTGACTCTAACTAGGGTACATCCCCACTAGCTGGGGGTTCCCCTCAGGGGGCATATCTCTCACAGTGATTTGTCCCATCATAGCTGCCCATGCTACCGTTGCCCGTCAAATCAAGGACATCCAATGTGGATCCCCGCCGATGCATTCTCCAGGACTCCCTCATCTCGAATCCACGGTCACAGGTCATCTGGCACCCCGTCCAATAAGACCTCAAATCATTGCCTCAACTCCTCCATCTCCCGATCACATGCCCCCTCCTGATATCCACCCTGCCCCGCTATAGGGCTCACCATCACTGCTTGTGATGGAACTACCCTGGGATAATCGTATTGATGATGCTTCCTCACTCTCCCCTCTACAAATTTCTCTTCCTCCAAGCCCTGTGCTACATCTACCTCTCAATCGCTTGGTCCCAGATCTACATATCCATAACATAAAAGGAGTATCAATACTCATTATATAAAAAAATATCAGTCAAATCACATAAAAAGATGTGAAAGTACAACATGCTCACCTCTATCACGCCACTCTTCACTCGGTGGCAAGCGTAGGTCCAAGTGGAATTTGAAATCAATATCGTGGTATGTGAAGTCATAGAAAACCTGTGGATTCTGCCACCAGACCCACTTAAACAGAGGCTTAAATTGCTTCCCCACACCACCCTCACCCTGACGTGGAAAAAATTGTCCCCACCTCACTAACATAGGATCTCTCATCCTAGGTGAATCCAAAATCACCTTAAGGTGTAGCAACACCATCCTCTCAAAGAAAAAACACACATATGGTAGAACCAAAGGAAAACTCACCACCTCTCATTGCCATGCACCTATCCAATTCTACCACTAGGCACCCACGCATCACTTGAGCGTAGGAAAACATACGTCTCCCCATCACCTACTCTGTGATCACCATCTAGATGCCCAAGATGCGTTGGGTTCCCAGTGACCCATAAATCTATACCACCATGGCACATAAAACATGCATATCTAGAGACTCAATAACATCTATATTGACTAAGCTGGTACTTAACACCATTGTCTCTGAGCAATAGCGATTGAACAATGCCCCCACACTCACCCTTGCATGGATCTTAGGCTGCACCACTAGCTCTTCTCCCCGAAAAGGGAGCCTAGTTAGGAAATAAATGGAATTCTCCATTGAGATTCATATCTCATACCCTCGCAACTAGAAAACATGTCGATCAGGCTACCACATCCACACAATGAAATCTAGTAGCCCCTCCTACGACCAGATCACACACAGTCAAAGAATGTCAATAATATGGCATGGGATAGATGATTCTAGATGTGGGCATCCTCCCCCACCATCCTTCACAGATACTTCCAGTCTCTCTCATGCCACTAAACTAGAATCCTCTCATAATGATGAGTAATGTGCATCCAATCCAACATGCTTTTGTTAGTCTTCAACATCTAGAAAAACTCCCCCAAAAACCCAAAGAGCCACATTTTTTCCGCGCAACTATCCCTTGAACAAATGTGCACATCAGGGAAACTGTTTCCTTAACAATCATGAACATCAACATGATTGTTCGGTTAAGAGTGGCACATATCAACATGACTATTCGATTAACAATGGCGCACATCAAGGCAACTGTTCTCTTAGCAATCGTGTGAAAGTCGCCAACCTGAAACCTTAACAACCATGCACATCTGCATGACATTTCATATAAAATACATGCATATGTGTGCGGATTTCCTTCAAATAGTCATTCACATATGTGTGACTGTTATTACCATAATCGTGCCCAACCCCCACCTCAAACCGCGTGACATAAATTTCGATTCTTGTGAACATGTGCACACACGCGGTTGATATAGTTGCACACTAAGTGAATCTATATTAATTACATCTGTGCACATATGTACGTGAATCCTAACCTCCCCCATGCGGTCCTACCTCCCTAATGACCATATGACCATTCGTATGACACCTACAACCCCCCCGCACCTGCCCAAACACACCTAATCTATGCAGGAGGTTTTGTCGACTTGCCTATCTCTCTCTCCACCTGAATCTAGGATCATATTCTCTCACACACATCACCAAAGTACAATCTCCCAGCTCCTAGATCCACACATCAACAAGTACAAATGAGGTGGCAATGTGGGCCCCAGGCCCATATATACACCCTTTTCCCAAACTTCCTCACTTTCATTTCAGAGAATTTGAGCTTTGTTTCTCACACGTTTTCACCTACGGGATCCAAAATCCCTCAACTTCACAATCGTACTCTCGGATACTCATTTCATTCCAGAGCCCTGGGGACCCCTTTTGGTACCCCGGGCATAGGTATGTATCACCTTTCTAGATTTCATTATCAAGCAAATGTTATATATGTTTTATCATCAGATATTGTTCACTTCGGGTATTTGATGTTTTTATGTGCAGGTACTTGGTACAACAATATACAACCCACTCAGTCGTGGCCACCCTATGGCCCCCTCAGGTATATTTTCAAAACTAGCATGCACTCACACCCTCTACAAATATCCCAGTTACACCCCTTGAAATTTATCTTTAGGATTCCCGCACCCGATGTTGTGGTACCATCATCTCCATTGCATTATGGTACTCTCAACCGATATCATTCTCACCTCCATGAGTTGTCCCACATATATTTATCCCTTGGCATATTTATACTCATGTTGTTCTATCCATTAAGATCAAGAGTCTTTGTAGTGTTACACCCCAGAGTAAGAACCTAATACTTCTTCCTCGTCATCATGCTAACCACCCCATTATGGACTCCCACATCATGTTCTTAGTTACATTAAATGCACCTCTGCATTATCATTTAACCACCATTTCATCCATCAATACTTTCTCATCTGCAAGTTTATCCTCCATTCATCTACTCAGTACATAAACTAACCAATGGGGCCTCCACCCTCCACCAGTCTCTACTTGTTCCTTTATCAGTCAAGACATAGTTCATTGTGGCACCTGTTTCTGTCCATGTACATTCAACCCTGTTATTTATTCATTTGGTAATTGCATAAAGAATCTTGCAACCAATGATGTTTTCCTTGGAACAAAACAACCCATGTTTCCCTTGGTTGGGGAATTTCACTTTCATCTCCACCTCTGCAATATATTTTTACCATGGAAAAAATCATGCTTATTATAGACATCCATACCCCATATTGGAACCTATATTACATCTCCTTGCAGTCTCACCCATTTAGCATAGTTTTACCCCATATTTGTTCATCCCCCTGATGCTAGATCATGTTTTATGGTCAAAGACATCCATCAACACCCCCAAACCACGAGAATCTCTTTAATTCCCTATATTCCATACATCGTTCATGATTATGATCCCATCCACCTTTACCAATACAGTTTATGACACCATATTGATCAATTGATGTCAATAATCTCCTTTCTTCTTAAAGTCGTGCCCTCTTCCTTCTCAACATAAACACAAGGTTCTAGGAAGGTGGCAGTATCTTGGCTCTCATCCCAACATTCATGAGTAGTCTCGAATGAAATAGAATGAGGCCTCATTGTTTTTTGATTCCCTTGACCCCCCATAACACTCAACTCCAACAAGTTTCATGTTATGGTGGGCCTTAATATGCGACCGTTGCAGTTTTTCAGTCATAGCCGAAGACCTCTAAATTTGATAGGCCATCAATGCCTATGAGTTCTTCATACCATGATTCAGATCTAGTTTAGTCATAAGAACCATCATCTGTTGTTTTCAACGCTCCCAAGGGAATTGTAGATATTGACTTCGTCAAGAAGTTTCAGTTATTGTTATCCCCTTATGGTTTCATAACATGATCATGGGGCATGCCCACATCATTTGTACTAAAAAAATATTTCTTGGAGAATACCTATAGATAGTTTGGTCCCATCTCCTTCCACATGATTTCTCTCACCGTTCCTCAATACAAATTTTTGTCACGCTTTTATACAATGACGTCATCACCAAAATAAATGATGATGTATTTCGGCTATATGTATGCTCCTAACCTCACACATTGGGGGGTGGGGAATTTTTTATCACTGAAAAATTGCTCATCACAAACACAAAAATCGATGAAGAAATAATCAACACAAGCACAACATACTCCCAATAATTATGGATGAATAAATAATCAAGGCAAGCACAACATACTCCCACATTGTTAACCTCAATTGCCAACAACTACATATATCAACAAAAAAACAAGTTAATTCAATTATAAAAACAATAATAGAGGTTGGTTGAAGTTATGGTGTCAACATTCGTGTTATACAATGTATCAACATCCATTTTAATTCATATTCATATGAAAACCATTCATATGTGCATAATTTTTCTATTGACATACCTCTGTTGGAAAAACACATCTATACCATATTTTCATCAAAGAAAAAAATTGTCATTGTTTGTTCCATTTTAAACATCCTAATATGCCATTCTTTATTATGCAAATTCTCTGTACTCCATTATAATTATGAACCATGAAGCCAAGAAAAACAAGTGATGATGAAATACCCTACAATTGAATATTTGTTTTTAAAACCAAGTCATTATTTGCATTTCCCTTATCGAACATAATACAAGCATGTATAGAACATAATATATAACATAGTACATGCATGTATAGAATATAATATACAACACAATACGTTTTGTACAATTTCCAAACAAGGTATGAGCTTGGATAGTTCCAATAAATTTTTTGTCAGGCTTTAACCATTTTTCAAGAAGCTATATCACGCTCTGTATATCTATCATATGATGGAATATTAGGAAATAAAGTTTTGATTTTCCATAATAAATGAAAACCATCTATTAATTTGCAGAAAATAGTTTGACATTTCAAAACACCATCCATATATTGAAATTGAGTTATATCATCCCTTGCTTTTATTAGCATATCTTTATATGATTTGTATTGAATAAAAATTCCATTTTTATCCCAACATGGGGGTAGTCCCATTTTGACTAATTACTTGTATCTTTTCATGAAGGTTTCAATACTTCTTTGAATTGAATTACATTTATTTTGAGGTTGTTGAACCAAAATCTTCTTTGTTAATACCTTTGTAGCATCCATAAGTAGAGAAGTACGATCATTGTCACCCAAAGCATTTAACTGATTCCAAGTCTTAGAGTTATGATTTTGGGGAAGAGATAACATTTTTTTAATAGAATCAACATTGATATAGAATATAATGGACCCATTTTCAGATGCTACGACCTTTTTTTTAGAAAGATAGTTCTTTGCACACTCGAAGACAAACTAAGCAAAATAATAGGTTTGGGGAATTATGAATTTACCCAAGTTCGAATCCCAGATATAGAAATAATCATGAAAACCCCTAAATATATCATAGGCTAACTTTCTTAACTCTTAAGGATCAAATTGTGACATAACGGTTTCAAAATTTTCACAATCATGGTCAATTAGGAATTTTTCATCAGAGGTTAATGGTTGACTAGACTGACTACCTTTCTTCATATATCCTTATTTTAAACAATAATAATGGATTTTAAATAAGGAGATGAGAACACTACCCAAAATTATTTGTCAAAAGAGAATTTGACTGCTTTTGCTGGAGTCTATTGTACTTGTAATGGTGTTTACCGCATGTAGTTACCTTCGGGGTTTATTGTTTTAAAAATTTTGTTAAATCCTTTGGATTACATCGATGCGATGCCTTTTTTATTTTTCTTACTTCACTATGCCACTTGTCATCCATTAATGCATTTTAGGGGTGAGTTAAAGTGGTTTCATAACACCATCCCTGTGTACCAAAATGAATGAGGTTATGACACATTATCATCCGTTAATACAATGGTTTATAATTTAGGCCTTCGACCCCTTTTTATCTAGCATGCACTTTCACCGACTGAAATAAATTGAGATCATCGATATCAGATCTATATTTTTGGTTCAGTCTTGTCTGTTGAATTTTCATTTCAAACATTGTTTGTTCTCTATTGCGTGTACAAAAATATGACAAAGATATGTAGTATACATGGTGTCGAACCAAAAGTAAGGAGTGAATTACAGTGAAAACTTGAAGTGAATTAAATTCAAACAGAGCCACTGTAAACCATTTAAAATTGAACAAACATATACAAGATCTACATTCTCTATCTACATCAACAACGATGATACATAAAAAAAACATTGTGGGGTATATCCTATTGGATAGTTGGTTATCATTGATGTCAACCCTAGTCAACGCTAGAGGAATCATCTAAAAGTGATGGGTGTATTTGGAGAAGTCTCCAAAGTGGTCCCCTTATGGCGTATCTCTAATAATGGCCCTCACAGGAAGACACTTTGAATAATTCTACAATAATCCCTGGAAATATGGTTAAGTGGTTAAGAATCCCTAGAGGTGTGGTAATGAATCCCAAATTTTTTTGAGGGAAACGAGGATAAAGGACATGAAACATGCATGCAAAACCATCATATATGGATACTCCTCGTCATGATGTTTCCAACTGTAGGTGGTACACCATGTGGTTCCTCACGGTTGAGGAGATATGCCCTCTTAAATATGGAATCCATGAAGTATGGTTAAGAACCCATAAATAGTTGTAACAAGAAGTGACAAGTTAGCCCCATTCCAATGAATATTAAAATAAATGCTAAGGATATTATCGGTAAAGTTGGCCCCAATGGAATAATCATTCAAAATTATTTTTAATTATATTTGGGTCAAGTCGGCCCTAAAAAGAGGGTTCCACATCTAGTATTAATAAGGCACCTATGAGTTCATTTGTTACATCAACTCAAGTTATTTTTATCTGAGGTAACCAAGGTGATATGAGGTGAATTTCATAGGGAATACAAAGTGAAGAAGGGAGAAATTCCAAGGGAGGATGAAGTCTTGTGATGATTTTTTCTAAGGTATGTTATTTAAAGTTCATCTTACCATTTGCACTATAATGTTTTTTGTATAATGATTCAGATAGAGAAACTAAGAGGTTGTTGACAATACATATCAAGGTAACTGTGGTACAAATTTCAGCTTCTGGGTCATTGTGTTTTTGGAGATACACTCTGAGGAATATAGGGTGTTTGACTAGTCCTAGAATTAGTCTCAAATAGGTGGTTTGAGAAAAAAAATCATAACGTCTTCATAGAGGTTCCAAATTAAGTGAGACCAATTGAATTGGAAATAGAACATTATGTATTAGGCTTGTGAGATTTTCATAACCAGATATTAAATATTCAGTGCGTGATATGCTCTACAATTTCTCTCTCCAACAAAGGACAAAATTCAGCAAGGTATGCCATTTTTGCTATAACTTATTTTTAGGAATGATTCAAAGAGTGAAACATGGAGGAATTTTAGATAAGATACTGAATAATATTGGATACAAGTTTCATACCTTTATTCATTACAGTTACAAAGTTATTCTTTTTCAAATTTAGGGTTTGTGACTAATCCAAAAACTAGTCCCGCGAGACTTGGGTAATGTTTGATGAAGATGTTATTCTCTTTCTTATAAAGATGAAAAAGGTATGGGGTTTTGTGATGGTATGCACCAATTTTCTCATATGTTGAAAGGTATGGTTGTCTATGTGTTTTTGAGGTTTGTATCTTGGTGATTTGGAACATGATTAAGGCATGTATTGACATATTGTTTGAGGAATTCCAATGATGCGTGGGCCATGTTTGAGGTATATGGTTGGATGCATATATTGGATGTTTTGGCACATGGTTTGAGGTGTATGGTTGAGGTACATCATTTCTCTTATGGTATTTTCTATATCTTATGGTACATGGTTTATGGCATGGTTGAGACATATCATGAATGATATGGTATATGGTTGAAGTACATCTTATGGTACATGGCTTATTTCATGGTTGAGACATATCATGCATGATATGGTATATAGTTGAGGTACATATTATGGTACATGGTTTATGGAATGGTGGAGACATATCATGAATGATATGGTATATGGTTGAGGTACATCATTTAGTACATGATTCATGGATATTATGGGACTTGTTTGAGGCATATCTTGGAACATGGTTTATGGATATGGAACATGATTGTTAAATTGATGGTATAGGTATCAGTGGTAGTATAAATGACATGTTTTGAGGATGATGTTGATGATGAGGTATCAATATTAGTGACAAGGACAATGATAGATTGGATCTGATTTGAGATATCAATATCAGTGACAGGGACAGTGACATGTTGGATGACGATGATAGTGACAGGTTGATTATTAGTGACAAGTTGATTATTAGTAACATAGTGATTATTAGTGATAGTTTGTTTGTGAGGGACAATGTCAGTGACAAGTTAAGTCTACACTTATGTTCCAAGGTGGAAGGAAGGGGAAGGGAAAGGAGTTTGTAGAATCCTTCTAGTTGGAGCCAGAGAATACAGGGAGTTGGAGCTTCCTTTAGGTTGGATCCTGTTACTCAGAGGGTTGTAGCCTCCTTCTAGTTGGAGTTGGAGAATTAAGGGAGTTGTAGCTTCCTTCAGGTTGGATCCTGTAAACAGGGGGTTGGATCCTCCTTTCAGTTGAAGCTGAATAATTTGAGTTGTAAGTTCCTTCAGGTTGGATCTTGTAAACAGGGGGTTGGATCCTCCTTCTAGTTTGTGCCGAAGAATTTGGAAGTTGGTGCTTCCTATGAATGCAATATTTGATATATAAGAAAGCATTTTTTGGTTTTCTTCCGTTTGGGTTTCCACATAAAATTTTGGTGTATTGTGTATATGTTTATACGATGTTATGTATTATTATATATTCATGATATATTAAATGCAATAATAAGTGATAATTGATTGATAAATTGATGATTACATTTTTGGATTAAAAGTGGTAAAAAGTAGTAAAAGTGCTCAATACTGATTCACCTTCCCTCTCAATATTGGTGAATATTCTGACAATTGGTATCATAAAATTTCCTTCATGAATCATTCTAACCGATGGAAGGAAGATCATGGATAATAGATACACACATAATGGAATACCAATATTTTATGGTCAGGATGGTCAGAATTATGAGATGTGGAATATAAGGATGAAAACGTTTTTACAGACACAAGGATTTTATGTTTGACAATCAGTTGTTACAAGATACATTGCTTCAAAGAAATTGAAGATTTTAGCCAAGAAGGAATTGAAAAGAAAAAATTAAATAACAATGGATTTCATCCTGGATGGATTACCTAAATTAGTAAAATATAAAGTGGGACAATGTTCATCAACCTGTTGAGCACTCGACACACCCTAAAAAAAAAAAAAATCCTTATCAATTTTTGTCACTTTCTGAGTACCACTTGTTTGTTGCACTGTCTGACTCGATTTAATTTTGGGAAATGTTTTGTCTTTGTTTATTTTCATGACTCTCATCACCTATTCATGTTTGTTTGAACTTATGAAACCCCATGAATAAAATACCTTAACACCTAAATTAAGAATCAACAACCAAACACTGCACCTAACGTGCTCACGTTCGACGTCAGAAAGAATTCAAGTAAGTAAAGGAACCACTCGGAAAACAACAGTCACCAAGTGTCGATATTCATCGACATCAACATAAAGAAGTTTCAGTTTTTGTAAGTGTTAGCACTAGAAGTCACCTTCATATTGCATTGAAGGTAAGACCATTACCCATCAGGTTATAATGTCACAATAAAGGATTTTAAAGAGGTCAAATGGGCACAAGCTCAAGATAATATCATTTTAACTTAGAAAAATGGACCAAAATGCATAGGAAATTGAGGTCTTGATCAACTTCAGTCAGTAAGTTGTAGTAAAGGTGAATAGGAGGAAGAATTGGCGAGGAGAATGTAGAGGCCTGTTATGGACATCAGGTCTTCCGACAACCTAAGGAGGAAAAACTTCAAATACAAGATCCTCTTAGATTCAAAGTTTCAAGAGACTGAAGAATGTTAAAACATGAATGTAATCAAACATACATCACAATACAGTTAAAACAATCCATGTGAATCCTTCAATCATGGATACTTCAGTACCAGAGGCAAAGGAGATGAAAGAGGAAGATGACCTAGATTAAACAGGAAGTCTCAAATCAAATTACATAACCAGAGAAGTAGTTCTTCATAAACAATTTACGATACAGGAGCCTTGCTCAACCATCGACCTTAACAAAATATCAAAAATAGACATTTATAATTAGGAGTGACTACCACCACCAGAGGAGTGATAAACCCACTATGTTAGCACCAGAGGTCACTCCTGGATTGCGACATGAGTAAGCCTGATACCCATCAGTTTTATATGTCACAAATGAATAAATCAGAGTGGTTGAAGGAGTGCAGGCCCAAGAGAATATCGTTTTAACTTAGAAAACTAGGCCAGACATGCACGAGAAAGGGAGGTCTTGATCTAATTTTAGTCAGGAAGTTGAGCTTAAAATGAGTAGAAGGAAGACTTGATGAGAATGGTGGATGAGACTGTTATGAGCATCCGACCCTCGAGCAGTTCATAGAATAAAAATAGGACACTGAAATGTGCCTAAGTGACACAGATACAACAACACAGTGGTCAAACATACATCACAATGCTACTGTAACAACTCGACTAGATCTTCCAATTTCGAATCGCTCAAAGTAAGAGAGAAAGAATAACACAAAGAACTGTTTCAAGACTGGTAAAAAATACTGCTATGATCAATCATACACCACAACAACATAATAAACCTCGACTAGATCCTCCAATTACGAGTGTCTTAACACAGTATTTACAGAGGTGGAAAGAAGATGACTTTCATTAAACAAGAAGTCTCAGATGCCAATACATAACCAGGGAGCCAATGCTTCATCAAAATTTACAATCGGGACCCTAACTCAACCATCAACGCTAACAAAATGGCAAAAATGTCTGTATATACTCCAAGCAAAACCACAACATCGAGTTCGAGTCAATGCATTGACGGCATTACGTCTGCATGCTTCCTAACAGACTATGCATGCAGTCTCTGGTCAATCGTGAACTTCGATTAGATGCAATTGCATTCCAGAATGGGCATGGACATGAGTTGACAAGCTTGCAGTCCTTTTCTAGAATTTCTATTTATGGTGTAAACGATGTCCAACCACCATCAACTGCTTCAATAACTACTTCATTGGGATCGGTTAAAGCCCGGGTCAACTCTGTATCTGAGGGACGTGGAGGCCTCCTCATTCTACCATCTGGAACTGCTTAGGGAGTTCATGGCGAGGCCAACAAGAAGATGTGGAAGCCGACATGATGACCAAAACAAATTACATGAAGTGATGAATGGACAGTGACCAGGCAGAGGAAATTTTTCATGCTTGGTGTAGAGATGAGATGAAGAGAGGCCATGTGGATGGATGTGGTAGAGGGAAAGCGATTGGGCAAATGCGGGTGACAGAATGTGTGGACTTTGAGATGTGAGAGCCAGGAGAAGGAGACACGCGGCTGAGAAGAAGTTGTTTGTGTATGTGATTGATTAGGGGGGGGGAAACACAACCCTAGGATGGGTGACCTAGATGAGGAGAGACAGGAGGCAAAATATGAGGGGGACAAAGAGAAAAGGAACATGATATAGGGGTGAGTGGAGGACAGGTGCACGGTTGTGGATGGTGGGAGGAGAGTGGGGATGTGACAGGAAGAGAAGAGAGGTGGAGTGGGAGATAGATGGCACCAAGAGATGGGAGCAGTAAGTGGTAAGAGGTTTTAGGGGGGGACCATATTGAAAATTGCCCATATCGAACCCCCCCCCCCCCTATTAAAGGCAGAAT
>ML786092.1:150706-218751 GCA_009831015.1 Picea engelmannii | reverse complement strand
GGGGGGGAGGGTTTCTGAGATTGAACCTCGACCATAGATCTGAGCGCACAAACTCTAGCCACCTAGATCAGCCTGTATTTTAGAATGGCACGCCTTCACACAAAAACTTAGGATAAGTGGGTATTTTAACCCGCTCCTTGTCATTCTTTTTCACCAAAGTGGGTCTCTTCTTAGGAAAAGACCCCCTTAAATATTTATGTGATAACATTAGGCTCTATGGGGGATAGAGTCCTCCCTACGAGGATCTAATAACTTTTATGTAGCTCAAGTGCCTTGTTGTTGGTCTATGGAGTCATTTATTGAAACCAAAAACAAACAGGAAAAAAATATTTACAAAATCAGAGGAGTCACTTAAGGCTTAAATAAGGAACTTCTTCAGAAAATGCCCATTTATAGAGCCACCAAAAATTTCATCGCCCTCCAAATCCTGCAACCTATAGGTATTGTTTGAAAACACTTCATAGATTTTGAATGGCCTGATCTAGAGGGCTTCAAACTTGCTATGTTTGCCTCTATCATGCCTGAGTGAATCCCACTTAAGCACTAGATTTCTCAGCGCGAATTCGTATTTTTTGACCTTCCTATCAAAGGCCTACTTGATCTTCTGCTGATGATCATGAGCTTTGTCCATCACCTACTCTCTAGTCTGGTGGACCTCCACTAGTTGATGAATTCTCCTGATCATATCATCAGGATCTCCTTGACACTCCTGAAAGAATTTTTCTACAGGTAGAGCTAGCTGAGAGGGAAAAACAACTTATGTCCCATAAACAAGTTGGAAAGGGGAGATGCCTAGGGACTTCTTTGTTGTCACTCGATCAACCCACAGAGAGAATTTGAGTTTTGAATCCTAGGCCTTCTTATTGTCTTCCAACAATCTTTTAATGAGCTTGATCAGACTTTTTTTAGAAGACTCTGCCAGTCCATTTCCTCGAGGATAATAAGGAGTGGAGTGAATAAGTGAAATCCCAAACTGCTCACAGAACTTGATAAAAGGCTTATACTTGAAGGAAGCAACATTATCAGTGATGATTCTTCTAGGACATATGAACCTTGTTATGATGTCCTCTAGAAAACTGATGATTACCTTGTGTGAAGCACTCCTGGTGGGGATAGCTTCTATCCATTTGGTGAAATAATCCATTGCAATTAGGATCCACATGTGTTGGCCACTTGAAGATGGATGAATCTCCCTAATGAATTCCAATCCCCATTGTTGAAAGGGTGATGAGGCTACTATAGGCTTCAGTGGAAAGGATTTGAGTTGCTTCTTTCCTGATAATTTTTGACATTTGATGCAGGCTCTGATCTCTCTACAGACATCAACAAATAAAGTGGGCCAGTAGTACCCAGCCCTGAGAATTTTGTAGGCTGTGGTCTTCCAGAAATGATGTCCCCCACATAGGCTGCTATGAAAATCAAACATAACTCCCAGGGCCTCCTATGGGTTTAGACATCTCAGAAGCATCCCTAGAGGGTCCTTCCAATATAAGACCTGGTCAATAAGGAAATATCTAATCTCTTTGAGATTTAAATCTCTTGCCTTTCTCTTCTCCATTCCATCAGGAGGCTTTAACATTTGCAGAAAATATATAATGTTTCCATACCAGGTGCATTCTGCTAATGGTAAGTTGTCTGATAACTTTTGTTGGACAACTCAGCTTGCTGATTTTCAGAGAAATCGTTGATGAAGTTGACCCCCAAGTATTTACAATTAGATTCAACCAACAACTTGGATAAACCTTGACCTTTAACTAGCTTGGTAGGTTTTATTTCCAGATCAAACTCAAGGATTTTGGCAATCCGTTTGATCCTCTTTCCATCTATGTCAGGTTGAATAAGAATGTCCTTCACAAAAGTTGAAGGAACATGTGCAATGACCTTTGAGTGTAAGACATAGACTCTGAAATCTTTGAGATCTTTCACCAAGGCATAGGCCTGCTTTTCCATAGTGTCATACTTGATATAAGCATCCCTCAATGTTCTGCTGAAAAAGGAAATAGGTTTCTCCTGCCTTGCATCATTCTTTTGTAGTAGGACAACGACCACTATATCAAAGGAAGCAGAAGAAAAGATCAGGAAGTCCTTGGAATAATCAGGAATGATAAGCACAGGTGCCTCAGACAATGCCTTTTTTATTTGGTCAAAGGCTTCCCTAGGTTCAATAGTCCACTTTATTTCATTCCCTTTCCTAAGCATGGTTGTAATATGCTTCACCAACTCAGCAAAATTTGAAACAAACCTCCTTAGAAAGTTAATGTTTCCCAGAAAATACTGGACTTCTTTCTTGGACCTTGGGAGTGATAAGGCTTGGATCGCCTCCACCCTACTGGGATCAATCCTCACTCCGTCAGCATATACTATATGCCCAACAACTTTCCCTCTTTTATGGCAAACTGAATTTTTTTGGGATTTAAGGAAATACCAAACCTCCTACATTTCAAGAAGACTTTCCTCAGATGACAACAATGTTCTTTATCATATATGGAAAAGACTGTTATGTCATCTAGATAGATCACCAAAAACTGATCCTTCTCCCTAATGAAAGCTATGTCCATGGCTCACTGAAATGTTGCCCCTACATTCATCAATCCAAAGGGAATTTTGGCATACATGAATGTGCCCCAAGGAGTGGTGAAGTCTATTTTCTCCATGTCCTTAGGCATGAATGATATCTTAGCCAGAAAATCCATCAATCATGGATATCATTGATGCACCAGTTACCCTTTGTAATATATGCTCCATTTTTGGTAAGGGGAAATTGTACTTCTTTGAGTTCCTATTAAGATTTCTGAAATCAACACAAAGTCTGATTTCTCCACTTTTCTTTCTCACTGGGACCATATTTTCCACCCATTCAGAATATCTCAAAGGGAATATGATTTGGGAATTCAACAACTTCTTTACTTCTTTCTCCATGACAGGAAGCAACATATGATTGATTTGTCTTAGCTTCTACCTAAATGGCTTAGCCTCCTCTTTCAGTGGGATCTTATGCTCAATGAAAAATGTGCCATAAGTTTTGAGGTCTTCATAGGTCCAAGCAAAAACATCAAAAAATTCCCTCAATAACTCAGCATACTCGGTCCTCTGCTCTCTTGTCAAGCTTCTTGACAATTTGATAAATCTTGGTTTCTTTTCTGTGCCAATGTTGCACTCAGTTTTATCAGCACTATCATTTGGGCTTTTACCCTTTACTGCCACATCATTGTTTTCAAATAACCTTTCCAGAGGAACCAGTTCCTTTGGAATGTGATTGCTAGGTAGCTGAACAACATGATGATCAACAATCTTGTTCTGAAAAATACCAGCATCAGGATCAGATTTAGAAGCAGGGTCTTGATCAATGTGCAATGATGAAAACTCTCTAAGAACCTTTTGATTTCAATATCATCCTCAAGAAACATCCAATGCCTAACATTGTCAGGTATGGAGGGCTTGTACCTTACTTATGTATCGTTCCTGAGATTAGTTGGCAGAGGGACTCTGAAATTACTCGCTGAAGTAGCCAGGGAATCAACCACTGTATTCTCCTATGTGGGAATGAATTAAATGTTGAAAGCCAGAAGAAATCTATCTATTAAATGCCACACTTCATTCCTATAAGATCTGAGCCTTGGATGCTTGGCTTGGTAAAGATTTATGACTTGTCTTACAACCAACTCGACATCCCCAAAGACAACCATTTACTTGATTCCCATGTCCTTTGTAGACATCAAACCCAAAGTAAGAGCTTCATACTCTGCCACATTGTTGGTATCTTCAAACTCTAGTTTGTATGACAGAGATATGGTTTCCAGAGTAGGGGAAACACAAACTGTTCCAGCACCAACACCATCTTTAGAAGAAGCTCCATCAAAGAAAATTTTCCAAACTGAAGTGATTGAGGGAGAAACTTCATGCGGGGGTATTGGTTGCTTTCTGATTTGAATAGGGGCCTCAGGGGTATGGGTGAGCTGCAATAATGTGGATCCTAAATCAATGTCTAGGGAAAAGATGGGATGATTGGTGGGGTTTGCCTCATCACTGACAATGCAGGCCAACTGAGCTTCTCTGTACAACCTTCGATGCTCCCCTCAAAAGAATGGAATGGTAGCATATGTGAGGTCCATCTGCAATGTTCCCCTAAGACTTTTTATCCAAGATCTTGACAAAAACATGCCAAACTTGGGAGGAACATCAAACACCACAATGTCCATGACCACACTCTTCATGGGCATTTGAAATAAGGTTACCACCAGGTCTTTGATGACTCCGAGACATTTTACCCTTCTTGAATCAAAGGAGTACAAATCATGATAATCCTTTGTTACTTCCAGCCCAAGCTCTTCCATAACTGTTTTAGGAATGAGGTGATGGGAATCTCTTGAATCCATCAGGAAATTATGCAACACCTTATCACGTATGTTCAGGGATGTGTAGAAGGGAGGGGATGAATCATCTCTATCCTATACCATAGGGCCTAAGGTGACTAATGGATTTTCATATTGGAGGTTCACTGAGTCTGTGGAAAGGTAGGGTGACTCAGACTGCAACAGTTTAGAGAGGGACCTTTTGAAATCTTCATTCTTGACTAGTTCTGAAAGTGGCACAAGAATCCTGATTTTTTGGATTTCATGCTCAAAGTTAAAAGAGGAAGGGGGCTTCATAATTTATCTCACCTCTGGGACAGGGTCTTTGGCTATCGGCGAGAGATTTTGAGTTTTCTTTTCCTTGGCAGTGTTTGTTGCAGGCTTAGCAGGATTTTTTGTTGTGAGAGGCTGATTAGGGATATTAGACTTCCCTTCTTTCTTGTTTGATTTGACGTTATATTTATTGGGACTTCTACTAGATTTCCCCCCTTTACTCATCTCATTTATTTGAATGTTCATGAGGGATTCTTCATATGCAGATTGAGTCAAATGGGGAAAGGGGAGGTGTCTTCAATACAATGAATTCTAGGGTCTAGCTCCTCTTCCTCATTCTCTTCATCGTCAATCAGGTTATTTTGGAGAGGGGTTTGAATCCTCTGATCATCCCTATCTTTGTTCCTTTGTTCCCTTAGCATAATATGAGGAGCATGGCTATTCAGCCTTCTAAAGTTTCCTGTGTTATCATTGTTTTGGGGATTTCCGTATGTCTGCTTTCCCTCCATTTTAATTTTCTCCATCTCTGCAGTCAGAGACTTTACCATCTTGGTCAATTCATCCACTTGAGGGTGATCTATAGAAGAACCAGAGGTAAAGGCCTCATATCTCCCTCTTCCCTTGTCTCTGTCAGATTTTCTTCTGAGCCTATTAACTGCCAACACATTGGATTCTACTTCCAAGGCTGCATCTTGCATGTTAGCCAAGGAAGTAGCTCTTCTTTCTCTCAGCAGAAGGCATAAATCAGGGTCAAAAGAACTAGCATAAGATATTTTGGCAAAGGCTTCTGATAGTTTTATCTCAGCAGGGATCTTGTTGTACACCTTATTGAATCTTTTGGAGAAGTCAGAGACAAACTCTCCTTCCTTTCTCTTCAAGGACCCAAACTCTGTCATATAATACATAAGGTATTTCTTATCTCCCCACTGTCTCAAGAAGGGGTTATCTAGAGCTTCAATCCCAACAATAGATCCAAGGGTCAGTTCTCTAAACCATTTCCTCACATCACCATCAATAATTTGGATGAAAATTCTCATCCAGACATCTTCATTTTCAATGGTCAGGTTGTCTTCATAACTATAGAAGGAAACAAGGTGTTCTTCAACAGTTATGTCCTCCTCCCCCGTGAATTTAGGCATATACTTCAAGTAATCTCCAGCAGGGAGAGGATTCATGGGTTGAGGTAGGACTAGAGGGGCATACCTTGAAGCCACTATGGAATCCATTCTATTTACAGGGGGATGAACACCTTCTATAGGAATATTAGGTGGAGGAGAACTAGGAGGTGAAGGAGTTCGAACAGGAGAAACTGGAACTGATCTTGCAGGAAGAAAAGGAAACAACAAAGGATTTGAAGAGAAGGCTACTGGGCTAGAGGGAACAGAGTATGGTGTGGGCACAACAGTAGAAACAATAAGAGGAGGGATGGTAAAGCCCGGGGTAGGGAAATCTTCTGAATTCCTGGGTCTAGAACAGGCTGCAACATCATGGGAAATAGGAGTGACAAATCTCTCTCCCTCTAATCCAAGACCAGGAGGAGAAAACTCAATAGGAACACTCCCAAAATTTAACAAATGAGGAACTCCAACAAGAGGTCTGATAGAAAATTGAGAAGCAGATATCGGAGTTTCTAACAAAGGGAAATGAGAACTATCAGAAATACCTGGTTCATTAGTTGAAGCTCCTTCTCTGGGAGCCTTTCTCTTTCTGATAAGCTTCTCTGGATTTGTTTTAGGTGTTGTCAAGGGAAACTGATGGGTAGACCTCGTATGCCTACCTCTAGAAGCCGCAACTGAAATAGTAGGTTCACCCAAGTGGATTCATCACAATGGAGTCGCCAGGTGCACAGGAGAAATCTTGTAGGGCTCTGATGCTTGATGCACCTTTAGAATCAAAGGCTTAATGTCGTTCAATCCCAGGGAAAATATTCAACTTCGTCCACGGCAATAGCGCCAAAAAATGTTAGCACCAGAGGTCACTCCTGGATTGCGGTAGGAGTATGCCTGATACCTATCAGTTTTATATGTCACAAATGATCAAATCTTAGTGCTTGAAGGAGTGAAGGCCTAGGAGAATATCGTTTTAACTCAGAAAAATAGGTCAGGCATGCACAGGCAAGGGAGGTCTTGATCTAACTTCAGTCAGGACGTTGAGCTTAAAATGAGTTGAAGTAAGACTTGATTAGAATGGCGGATGAGACTTCTATGAGCATCCATCCCTCGAGCAATTCATAAAAGAAAAAAAGGGCACTGAAATGTGCCTAAGTGACATAGATACAACAACACAGTGGTCAAACCTACATCACAATGGTACTGTAACAACTCGATTGGATCTTCCAATTCCAAGTCGCTCAAAGTAAGAGAGAAAGAATAACACAGAGAACTGTTTCAAGACTGGTAAAAAATACTGCTATGATCAATCATACACCACAACAATATAATAACCCTCGACTGGATCCTCCAATTCAGAGTGTCTTAACACAATATTTATAGAGGTGGAAAGAAGATGACTTTCATTAAACATGAAGTCTCATATGCCAATACATAACCAGGGAACCAACGCTTCATCAAACTTTACAACCGGGAGCCTAGCTCAACCATCGACACTAACAAAATGGAAAAAATGCCTATATATACTCAAAGAAAAACCACAACAACAAGTTCGAGTCAATGCATTGAAGTCATTACGTCTGCGTGCTTCCTGACAGACTGCACATGCAGTCTCTGGTCAATCGTGAACTTCGATTAGATGCAATCGAGTTCTAGAACGGACCTGCACATGAGTTGACAAGCTTGCAGTCCTTTTTTGGACTCTCTCTTTATAGTGGAAATGATGTCCAACTACCATCAACTGCTTTAATAACTGCTTCATTGGGATCGGGTAAGGCTCGGGTCAACTCTGTATCTGAAGGACATGGAGGCCTCCTCATTCTACCATTTGGAATTGCTTAGGGAGTTAATGGTGAGGCCAACAAGAAGATGTGAAAGCCAACATGATGACCAAAACACATGGAATGAAGCGATGAATGGATAGTGACCAGGCATAGGCGATTTTTCATGCTTGGTGTAGAGATGAGATGAGGAGAGGCCATGTGGATGGATGTGGTAGAGGGAAAGCGATTGGGAAAATGCGAGTGACAAAACTCATGGGCTCTAAGATGTGAGAGTCAGGTGGAGGAGACATGGGGCTGAGAATAAGTTGTGGGGGTAAGCGATTGACTAGGGGGGGGGAACATGTCGCTAGGATGGGTGACCTAGAGGAGGAGAGACAGGTGGCAGAAGATGAGGGGGACAAAGAGAAAAGGAACATGATACAAGGGTGAGTGGAGGACAGGTGCACAGTTGTGGATGGTGGGAGGAGAGTGGGGATGTGAAAGACAGACAAGAGAGGTGGAGTGGGAGACATATGGCACCAAGAGATGGGAGAAGTAAGTGGTAAGAGGTTTTAGGGGGGGGGCATATTCAAAACCGCCCATATCAGACCCCCCCCTATTAAAGGCAGAATGACAAATCTCAGCCACTCAGACCTACACGCACCATAGATCTGAGCGCACAAATCTCAGCCACTCAGACCTACACTCTCTCATATCGAACCCTCCCTCCCCCATTAGAGGTAGAAAGGCAGGGGGGGGTCTAGGATTGAACCTCAACCGTAGATCTTAGCGTGTAGACTCTAGCTGCCTAGATCAACCTGTACTTTAGAATGGCGCACCTTCACATCAAACTTAGGATAAGTGGGTCTTTTAACCCGCTCCTTGTCATTATTTTTCACCAAAGAGGGTTGCTTCTTACAAAAATACCCCCTTAAATATTTATGTGATAACACACTGCATTCAAGGCTTTAATTTTGAGTCTTCTTGTCAGACTGTGCATGCAATCCCCTATCAGACTCGAGCTCTTACGTTTGAAATTTCTCTGTCAGACTGCGCATGCAGTTACCTGTCAGACACGAGCTCAGATCTATCAGTCCTTTTTGTCATTCCATTTATGGGGGAAGACGATGTTTCAACCACCTCCTCCTACTTCATTAATTGTCTTTATTGGGATCAGGACGGGGCCCGAGTCAACTCTGCACCTGGAAAACATGTTGGTTGTAATCTAAAACTCTCCTACTTGGATATTCTCTTGGACGTTTGTAGGGAACATTGGTAGGCAGACATGGATGTTGAAGATGGGGAGCTGGCGAGATGATTGGCGCAAACTGGCATGAAACATCGAGTGATCAGTGACCATGTGGAATGATGCAGTTGACAAAGCGATGACTGGGAATGTGTGGGCACCAGTACGTGAGAGATGAGGTGGAAAGGAGTAGGGGTTATGTGGCGAAGGGAAAGGATGTGGGGACAGAGGGGTGTTATTGGTCAGGGGGTACATGAAAACATAGTGGATGTGACATGAAGCGTGAGTGGGGGGACACATGTCCAGAGGTGAGAGGGGGAGATGTGACAGTGGGAGCAAGAATGTGAGTGGAAGAAAGGTGTCAGCAGGAGCATGGGCAGTATGGGAAGGCAGTAAGGAGTCTAAATTAGAGGGGGGGGTAGGTGGTAAGCGGTAAAGCGTGGGGGGGGAGGGGGGGAGGGGGTTCGAGTTGCTATTGAGGAAAAACGTTGTGGGGGGCCCACACTAGAAAACCACAAACTCGGACACCCCCCCTGTTAAAGGAAGAAGGTCGGAGGGGGTCCGATATGGAATGCGGGCTGTAGATCTGAGTGCACAGATCTCAGGCATTGAGATTTGTGCGATCCTTAGAACAACACGCCAAGGACGCCCAACCATAAAAAACTTAGGATCAGAGCCAAAAGTGGATCGCGCTACAACCCTTTTCTTCATTTTTTTCGGCAAGGGTTTACTTCCTAAGGGAAAAACACCTTTCCATAAAAAATATTTGCTAATAGTAAGTTTTTCGCATAAAGGTTCGATAGATAGCTGATCCCCTTCACCATTGGTAAATACGAGGAGGAAAAACGTTAATAAAGGAAAAAAGGAAATCGTCGATAGCCGATGCCCAACACACTTTATCGGGATTGTGGAAAATCTAGAAGGATCACAACAAACACTTTGAACACAATAAAGTTATCCCTGATCATCGATCCTTGATGAACTTGGGTAGGTTTATCGCCGATCCAAAGGAGCCGATATGAGAGTACTTGGGTAGGTTTATCACCGATGGTTGATCCTTGACACTTTTCAACACCGACAAGCTAGGATTTGGGTTTAGAAAGAATAGCTTAAGGAAAGTCCCGACTTTGATTAATACGAGAGAATTAAGTCACTGGTATCGAACGCCACATGTCCTTACCAGGTAAGAGGGTCATATTGTCTAGTTCTATCCCAAGTCATTCTTGGTTCCCTACGTCCTAGTCACACCTCCGAGTCAAATTTTCCATGTCAGCGTTGTATGGTAAGATCGATCGGCATCAGAGCTTGTGCAGGAGGATATCAACAAAAATTTTCATAGCACAATCCCCACCCCCGGTCCACTAGTTGAAAGAGCGGAACGATGGGACATTTGCGGCATTAGATACAATCGTATTTTGGACATTTAAGGAACTAGTTAATGCTCGACCCCACATTAGTTGCTACCTTGTGCGCTGATTAGACAACAACATTTTGAAATTGTCTATATACCACATTACCACCCACGCCTCCATCGTCAACCCATGATGAATTCAAGTTCAAACTCCTCTAAATATTCGACGACAGTCTTGTTGAAATTTCACTCAGAACCCGAATTGAATGGCTGATGCGACATGGTAAGATATTCCATGTTTAAATCTATTGAACTTTTGTGAACAAATTCATTCTGTGCGTAAGATAATTCCAGAGTGTCTGAAGGAGAAAAACGAGCAACTCGAAGAATATACTGACCCTCGTGATTATAAAAAAACCAGGTTGAACAAGCTTGAGAGGTATGTATCCAAGTCTGTCAATTCTTTGGTTATAATTTATATGTGTTCGTCTAGTTTCCTACACAGTATCTAAAATATGATCAAGTTGTAGGAGCAATGCCTCCAAGAAATCCAACCACCAAACACTCACCGAGAGCACCAAAGCTAAAAGAACTAGAGATAGGAAAAGGTTCTTCTCCAGGGACCATGAGTCAATTGGAGTACACCCCTAGGGTGGAGCCTGTCATCAAGACAAGAAAAAATAAAGTTTTAATCTATCCTCTGGAATTTTGCGATACAGAGGCAAGCACTGGATCCAAGGTATCACTCCCACAGTGGGGGGATCTCTTCAACAGGATTAGCAGAGAAGAATACCTAGAGTACATCCCACACAGTGACCCGGATGTAAGGGCTCTCGATGACCAGGTGTTCCCCAACATCCGACGATCGTATTTACACATGGTGGCTAGCAGAACCCCCATTTTCCCTTGCATAGAGGTCATGAAGTGGCTCATCGACCACACGGATGGGCATAAATGTTTGATCAATGATGAGAATGGTGGGTACGTCGGGGTTTTCCTCCTGATAGAGGTCTAGAAATACTAGAAGCTCAGGTACCTAGAGGAGTGGATCAACACGGACTTCATGGTAAATTTCTATGAATTCCATGACACTAGCCAGTTGATGGCTTCATGGTGGAGGGAAGACAAGAAATTCACTAATCAGAGAAATGGATGGTACCGAATGATCAACCTGAGGGAGACATACATCTATCTGATGGCTCTCATCTTCCAGCTCTACAGAGAGAAGGATTTCTCCAAGTTTTCGAAAGCATGGATTCCTTTGGCATACACAGTTGCAGTCGTCGGGAGTAGCTTCAACCGAGGAGCAATAATCTCCAAACAATTAAGCATCTATGTGCAACAATATCAGACGTCAAAGGAAGGAGGGTCAGTAATGTTCTACATGGACTCGTACGTACTCGATGTCATTTGCACTAGGAACGTCTTCGTCGGCATAAATCTGAGCTAGCATGTTGCATATCTCCCGGTCCACATCTACTTCAGCATGCTATGGGAAAACATGTACAAAAAATCTTACGCCCTCATCTACGATGAATTCATCACCCACATTTATTTTATTATTTTTAAGAAGGAATGCCCAAGGTTATCAATGGTAGCCAAGAAAGTGATATCCAAGGTAGGACATTGGTACTTGGAAGAGCACACAACCTACATCAGGGTGTTCGGGGCCACTAGAGCACCACATCTTCGACGATCTCATGTCCTAGACTAGCTCGTTGTGGGAGAATTTTTTTATCAGACTATCCTGCAGGGATACAACACCACACTGGTCGAAGACAATAAATGATATTTCATACCCTATGGCTTCCATGTAGGGTTCTATCTGGTAAAGGATACTGCTCAAGATAAAAAAGGAGGGTTGAGACAACTCGAATTTAGGTTCCTGAAAGGCCAATTCCACAAACACAATCCAAAAGGCTTGGTCCTGCAACATGCTTCATAGGTGTCATCCTACTAGCCATATGCTCATGATAATTTTGAGGACGAATTCTTCAAAAGGAACGCCCAGGACTGGGATGAGGTGGTGCAGAGGATGGCCAACCCAAACATGACTAGGTTCAAGGCCATGAGTGTGGATGAACAAGTGGAAACAATAGAGCAGTTGGCTCAAGAGGCCCTCAGGGCCAGGGAAGAAATTAGAGTGCTAGAGGCAACAAAGGCACAGAGAAGGGGTTTGTTCTTGAGACCAGAGGCACAAACAAGGGGATTTCTCTTGATGGTCAAGGAAAAAAGAGTCATTCATTAGTTGCAAAACATCCCATACCTTGTAGAGATGATGATGGTTCCTACCGACAACCCGATCGAATGTTGAGGAGGACCAAGTGACCCATATCTGATACAGATTGAAGAGACCACCGGGTTAGATAACCTTGAAGCTTTAACACCACAGGTCGGATCATCGGGGGAAGTTTTGGCCCAACCCGAGATAGAGAGGACATCAGGGAGAACAAGTACACCAAATCCCCTATTCAATTTGATAACCATCTATGACAATGAGGAGAGTTCAGAGGTGTACCTAGTCACTCCAGTGAAAATCACAGAGGAAACATAACCTAAGAAGGCATCCACCCCGGGTCCTAATGCTCCAAGTCATAGCAATCCATAGAATGAGCACGAAGTAGAAAGTGCCTTGGATGCTGAGCGACTCGACGCACCAGGAACCCCAATGGACAGCTTGAGGGATGATCTAGGATCATCCGAACAAAGGGAATAAGTTCCACAATAAGAAATCGACATCTCGACAGTCGATTACCAAGTAAGTACCGAGCCTACCCTCGATTCATCAATTTTTTCCAGTACTTTACCCCCCGATGAGAAACAACCAGAGGCCGAGTCTTCGAGACATTCACAAGAGGTTCAAGAACCCAATGTTGAACAAATATACACCGTCGGGAGTCTGGGAGACACTCTTACTTGGGGAGAGAAAAAAATCCCCCAACCCGTGGATGAGGTCGATGATGTACAAGCCATCTCCTATGACCGAAAGAGGAAAGCCATTGTGAAGTGAACCACTAAGAAGAGGAGGATTACTTTGGACAGTTCCATCCTCATCACCACATAGAAGAAATTGATCAGCACAGAGCTTTCCAAGATGTTCAAGCTTATCAGTGCAGGGATGGAAACCACATATGCCACCCTGAATAGAGCAAGGAAAGATGAAGAGGAGTTGGTCTTTGTGTTAAAGGAGTTGGACCAGTTGCACCATTTGGAGAAATACTATCAGGACTCCACACATGCTATAGTATTCTTGAGAAGGGAATTCCAAGATGCCTACAACAAATTCACGAGTGAGCAACACCTTTTCACTGCAGGTATAGTCAACTTCCAAGAAGACACCCTTATGGCTCTAGCAATGTGAAAATACATGGAAAGATGGTATGAGAAGGACCAGCAAGCGGTGGAAATAATTGATTACATCAACGCAGTTCAAAAGGGATAAGACTCCGAAGAGCACAGTATTGAGGTGCTAAGGGACAACAACATCGAATGTATAAGGAAGTCAGTCGAATATTGGGTGAATATCCAAGAACCTCAGCAGGAGATCCTCAGCAGGAGATCTAAGAGAAATGGGCCGATTGCAAAAGGAGTTGGACCAAGATCAATCGGGTGATGAGAGACATCGGTCTCCCAGAATTTGACGCACCCGAGGAATTTGTCAACTTGCATGACATAGTCAAACTGCATGTATAAAAAGACTCATCATGGAATGTGGAGATAGAAAAGGTGGCGAACATGGCACCAGGACAAGTGCAATTGTTCATGGAGCACCCGGTCAAGGATCATACAATGTTACAACAGTTAAGTGTTAAATTGGTCAAGTATCGGGCACGAACAGTGGAGATAAAGGAGTTCCTTTCAGCCGCAATGGACCGACACAAATTCCCTTATGCCAACACATACGAGGAACTCTTCGTCAAATGGTCAGAGTATGAGAAGATTCATCCACTAAAGTGAAACCATTTGATAAATCTTAGAAGACTGAGAATTGAAAGCGTCATGTGGCGATATTTTGTTTTACTTAGCTTGCACTTTTGATAGTTATTCTTAGTTAATAATTTGTTATAAATAAGAGAATCGACCTGTTAGAGGAGGTCGATGCTTTTTGCAAAGACCCTCATTTTTGGAATTGTAAAGAACTATTTCTGAACTACCTTAATTGAGAAGTCTTGTTTAGGACCAGAGACAAACTTATGTTTTTCATCAAAGGTGTGTGTGATTGGACCTAAGGAGGAATTACTTATGACTTTATCTCATGAATGGATGTTGTAACGAGTAATATTTTCTGAATCTATTGATAAGTTAGTTGATTCAATATTTTATAGTTCTTGTCTCTAATGATGGAAATAAATCGTTGTGTTAATGTGTGATTTATGACTAGAGATAAGGAAACTATTTTTCTTTCCATCATTTATTGCATGTATGTTTTCTTTCGATAATTGTATCTCAGTCAATAATTGAAATACCAACAAGTTAATGTATTAATACTAGGCTTATCATAGGTGTGAAAATATTTTTCTGCATGCTTGAGCACAAGGGTTATCCCGAGCTCAACCTTCCCCAATAGTTAAATTGTCCTCTTTTACCAGCTGGTTTATACTAGCACACAACCTTTTATCAAACTCATCTAGTAAAAGAAAATACAAAAAGAGAATGTTCAAACTAAAGGAGGAGCCATCACAAGAAGACATCTTGTCAATCACTACGTAAACCCCATCAATTAATTGGCTGAATCTCAAGATATAGAGAACCATTCCACCATCAAATGTTGCAGAGTCTAATTGGGCCTCGATGATGGGTTTGGTTCCTATTGTTGAGTTAAAGGGATCTAGGACCCCTCAACACAACCAACGAGCTTTGGGATAATATACACAATCTTTATTATAAGGAAACACCTGTTGTCACAAATCCAGAGCATGTTGAAGAATTTACTGAGATAGAACAAGAAAAACAATGCTCATCATGTCAGACAGATCTAGAAGAAGAAGATTGTGAAGAAGGCGTAGTGGATTTTGAGGTTGAACTAATCAATGCTGTAAGTGAGCTCCACGCAACCAGTAATGAAATTTGAAGAGAAGTATTCCAAATTTCCGAAAAGGAAGTATGAAGAGAAGGCTAATAATTATGTAGAAAATCCCAAAGGAATGAATCATGGTCAACAAGAGTCAAATAGGAATGAATACAGATAAGATGTATCTCAAGGAAGAACTTTTATCCCTCGATATCAAAGAATATTCAATCATTGTGAAGGAAAAAATAGAAGAGTTCATGATTAGCTGAGGCATGAATTCATAAGAACTACATCACAAAGAATATCATTTACTCCCAGGAATCAAATTTTCTTTTATGGTCATTGTTTTACTTGTAATAACTTTGGACATAAATTTGTAGATTGTAGATCTCATGGAAGAAATGTTCAAGAAATAAATGTTTATGTGGCTCCATGAAATATTGAATGTTCCAAATTCTACAACCTTGGACACATAGCTCATAAATATAGAAGAATGATGGATACTTCCATGAAATAAAACACTGATATTAGGTACAACAAGGGTTGGAGAAGAAATAAAGAACAAAAAGAGAAGGTGAATGAAGTACTCCCATAAATCATACTCTCGGGATTTGCAATAGTACAAAATCATGATGAATCTCTAGGTAAATAGGAAGATGACAATGATGACTTTGCATCATAGCGAATTCATCCATCATTCTAAGCCATACAAATTGGAGACTCCCAACAATGTGAACATTGAAAAGGGGGAGTCTAAGCAACAACAATGTGTGCAATTGTGTAGCAAAGTCATGGAAAATGTTTATGACAGATTGTTGGTGCAATTATATGCATAATATATTACCAAACATAAATTATCAACTAGGATTTGTAATCAATAGAGTTGATGCACTATATGTGCTGATAAAACATAGGTTCCTATGTCTGTTTAATATATCTTAGATAATAAAACCATTTAGAAACCAACACACTCTTAAAAATAACAATCTTCACTCAATTTGAAAGATGGAAAGAAAAACTCATAAAAAAACAAAAGCTCTTGCTCAGGTGATGGACATGTTCATTGATGGCTCATGAAAAGAAAAGATGAACTTTGATTCTATCTCCTAAAACAATTAAACTAACATGTAGGATGATCCATTAAATCTCATGTATGGTGAAATATGGAGATCCAACTGTTCCTGCATTAGCACACTTTGCAACAAATTTGAATAGTGAAATCAAACAAAATAACATGAAATCAAAATAACAAATACATGAAATGAAAATCTACACTAACAATTTACAATAATCTTTCCAAGCTGGATCGGTGGTCCTTGCCGATGCCAGCATGGAAGCTTTTAGATCAACAGATGATAACTTCTAAGAGAGGCAAAATCACTGAATCCAAACTTTGATTAATCTTCAACAGGTAGGTTTACAAAAGGAGTCTCTTCATGAATCCAATCTACATCATAACAATTCTCCTCAAGAACCTATCTCATAACAATTCCCTTAATCTACATAATAATGAATCCTCCTCTCAATCTACATAATAATGATTCTCCCCCTTTTCCCTCATGAAGAGAGGGCACTCTCTTTTATACATGAGATCTTTGAAAAGAAGATAAACATCTCATAATTACAGATCCACTTTTCTCTCAACCCATTTCCCATTATTACAAAATATAATCCCTTCAAATACTCACACATATCTCTCATATATCTTGGATAAGATATGGAAAACAAATCTCCATGATCTTCTCCTTGGAATAGGCTTGAATTATCTCCTCAAATATTGAAACGATGGAGGAAGTATTCGAGAAGTCTTTTGAATTAATCCTTCACATATTCCTACACATGATAAAGTTCACACATTTTTTAGATATATATGAAAACATGTCAATTTTTTAATATTTAATCACAAATTCCCTTTTAATACTAAAATAAATGATTTAGAAAACAATAAGGTTTAACCCATATTTAATTATGAAAATGGTATCTTGAAAGGTTAATGGGGTGATGAAATGTGAAGAGTGATGAAGGGAAAGGTGGATGGAAATACGACATTTCTGAGTCCCAACATACCCTCCAACTGAACTTGTTTCATGTCCTCATGCAACTGTGCATGGATCTTCTCAAGAAATTTTGGCATCTGAATTTTGGCTTTGAGTGATGATAATGAATATTTCCAGTATGGGATTTACATGAGTAACAACTGACATTTTCTTATGGTTGGTTCTTGTGTGACAACCATGAATATAAAGAATGTTGGTTATTGTGTAAGCAACATTCATTTTGTTATTTGTTCTCTTGTTGTTATGATAATAAAATGTTGGTTCTTGTGTAAACAACATTCATTTCATTATTTGTTCTCTTGTTGTTATGATAATAATTTACCCATTTACTTTCCGGAACATCACCGAGTATAATAAATCCCTTTTTTCATATTTGTGAATCATGCCAATATGTATATCAATGCTTATGAAGCAAAGTGCAATAGAGTATCGTTGGAAGCGAAAAAAAATGTTGGTAAATGGTAAATGAGACCAAAAAATGGAACGGTAGTGGAAAAATGGAGTGATGATAGCGAATATAGTCCCCCCCCCCCCNAATTGGTTGCATGTCCTTATGTAACATGGTATGAGTCATAGAAGTGAAAAGGAAAGGGAGCATTGTGAGGGATTTTTCCAAATTATTCATTCTAGCATGTAAGGAATTACATGATTAAAGAGTAGAAAACAACATACCTCCACTTACCCAATATGTTGATGAACTATGAAATAGCAATATGGTTGATGTGGCTACTGGAGCATGGAAGATGTCACTACTGCAGGATCATGTGAAAGGTGACTTCTACTGTAGCTGCGACTGTTGTCACTGCTGGATAAGAGAATGTGAAGTGGAGGAATCTGAACTGCTGTTGATGAATCATGGAAGAGAGGAAGAAAGGAAGTGCAATTGTAGTACTCTCATATAGTTGAAGTCATGCTACTGTAATTGCTGAGGATTCATGGAAAAGTATATAGTCTTCACCTGCTGCGAAACCCAATGGTACAATTCTAGTCATGCGAATGAATGTGTCAATGTTGAGCATGAAGAGAAGTCATTGGATTACCGACCATTGATGAATGTCATTAACCAATGCAAGGCAACTCATCATTGTTGTCAATGAGTGCCAAGGTACCCGAGTACATCTTGCGAAGTGAGAATGAATGAGCTGATGTCGAGCCACTTGCAATATATGACGATCAAGGCACATTGATGTATTCCCATGATTTTCAACAAGAGAACTTGCCATTAAGGCATGCAAGCCTCCAGGTACTCAAATGGACTCTAGTCTATATCCCAGATAAGGTGCTGAGGTTGATGGGGCAAGACTTGTTGAAAGGTGGGCCTTAAGGAATCCCACATTAGTCAACGCGAGTTTAAAAAAAAAGATTGGTAGGACTATAAATGAAAACATCTAAGTAGCAACAATGTTTAGGGCTAGGCAATAGAGTCAGGGAAAGGGAGCTGGATGGTTTTATTGACAAGGCAAAAGGAACTGCAAAAGATAAAGAGATGTATGTGACTCAAAAATATAGGCACATGCGAAGTCATGAAGGATAAGGCGATGGAAAGTGGACTTCACGACATGGATGGCAAATAACCTTGGAAGGAGAAAGGTAAATGATCATGTCATGGCATAATTGGTTTTCTGAAAGATGGCGGTGTAGCGACAAACATCATGACATGTGTGATAAATTTTTTATCTCCTTCAAGCTTTTAATAAAGCATGCTTTTCTGAAGAGTTTTGCGATTCTTGAGAATCGTTGTGGCATGGAATGCGAGCATCTTCATTACTGCAATCAAACTTAGTACTAATCCTGCAATCAAATTTGTGAGATCATCGTAAAACAAAAAATGCGAGATTTAAGTACGAATGCGACAAATTAAAAGAAATAAAATACGTTCGTATACCTGTTGTCGTGGTCGTTGCATGCGTGCACTTGTTTCATCGTTGATTGCTTGCTAGAGTGACTCTAAGAAACCACTTAGCATAAAATCGTAAGGCGTAAAAACATTATTGTTTTCAAGAATGATGAAAACATCCATTTGCAATTTTATTTGTTTTTGTTGTTTTTATAATTTGTTTTCAATTTCTTTTATGGTTTTCTTATTATTATATATATTTTTATAATAAAATAAAACCAATAAAATAAAATTTCTAAGTATATATATATATATATATATATATATTTTTTTTTAATAAACAAAAACAAAAAATAAAAAAATAAAAAGATTATTGCTTTAAGTTTTATTTTCGCTATTTTTTTATATATATATTAAGTTTATTATGTTTTGTTTTTGTTTTTGTTTATTTTTTTTTTATTAAAATTGTTTTGTTACAAAAAAAAATAAAAAAAATAAACAACTATTAAACGACTATACAACAAAAAAAAATAAAAAGAATAAACAATCCAATCCATAAAATCCAAAACACGTCCTTGTAGATGCATATTTTCAAAATCTCAAGAGCGTGAGATCTGCAACATAAGGTTGCTAGTTGACTTTTCATTTAATTCTTTTCCCCATGCTTCCATCCTCGTCTAAATGAAGAATGCAGTGGCCGCTTTCTCAGCAGGAGATCTCAATTTCTTTAAACCTAAACTGATCTTGGTGTGATCACCCCCAAGCCTCGAGCCTACGTCAAGGAATTGCATGACATGTTGGTTATTGGACACAAATATTGGAAGGCATAAAACGGATGTCAACTGCCAACATAACACCTCTCCAAAATATCAAGAGTCCATATTCATCATAAAGCTCTTGCACTGCATGTCCAGTTCCATAATAGTGAATTCGTGGTATAATTATATCGTGGATGGAGTAACAACTCAAGTGAAGAAGAAATAAAGTCCTTCTGGTTTAGGCGCACTAGCATTTACATGAGCCTGCGTTGTTCACTTCACTCGCAGGGTTTAGGTGAGTGTATGGAAGCCTCCATCATGATGAGAATGTTGCAAGATATGCTTGTCGATTTTCGGCTGCCCTCTATCTTTCCTTCTGTAATGAGCGAGCTAGTTGTGCTAGATAATCCCTATGATAGGAAACCCGAGCTTCTAAAATTTCCATTAGAGATAATGTCTGAGATAGACGTTCATTCATAGCTCTTTCTCTTTCTTCTGCTGATGCATCTTTTTCCTTTGCCTCCTGAAGTTGTGAATTAAGGCCCCCCTCAACACTAGACCATGCTTCAACACACATTGCTGCACTTTCCTGCATTGCTTCAATTTTCCGTAGTAGTGGTCTTGTGGACTCAGGTACTATCATTACTAACTCTTCATATCGCATTTCAGTTGCCTGGCAACGCTTATGATCATGATCGATCTCACTTCACAACTTGTCTTCACGAGAGGCTATCTGATGCTAAGAGTCTCCCTTAACTCTTCACGCATTTGTATAAGTGCTGCCTCACGTTCTCCAGCTTCACGTAAACGATGCTCAAGCTCTGTTTTAGCTTCACTATTTGCACATGCCTCTGCAAGTGCCTGTGCATCCTTTTCTTCATTTGGTGCATTTGTGTAGAATTTCTTTTGTGCAGCCAGTTCTGATTGACTACTTTCAACAGCTTCTTCCAAATCCTTTTTCTGTTGTTTCCTTATCCTGCACCGATAGCACGGTCAATTTTAATTTCGGAAGCTTTGTAGTAATTTCCTCTAACTCATTTCTGCAGTGTGGCCAGAGAAGATACAGGTCGTGCAGAGCATAGTGGGGAAGCTGACCAGCCTCCCATTCCAGCAATGCAAGCACAACATGTCCACAGTTGATTTTCAGCCCTCACGCCTCGCTGGCGGTATGCTTGTCTTTGTCAGTGACAGCCTGCAGTTGTCCGGGGAACAACATCTTCATATCCGGATCAAAGAAACTCCGGTCGTGAACGTTCGATTAAGATGTAAGCTTACACTAGATGCATTTGATGCAATGGCTCCCTCTTCGGCAGCAGATCTCACTCCAACAACAGTCTCGTCACCTCGGTAGCAATGTGACTCACATTTTCCAAGAAGTGATATCAGATGTTTTATGCATGCCCATCGGAGATAGCGAGCTGACTAAGCCTTATGTATTTCATCTTAGGCTTGGGCTTGACAGCTTTAGCGCATACCAAGAAGAGGTAGTTGATAGAGGAGAACACTTTCTTCAGGTTTTGATGGTTATGTCTCAGATGACCTCATTTATTCCTCCAGTAATGCCCATGAGAGGAAGAGGGGAGTGCCCTGTACAGAGGAAGAACACCAGATGTTTCTTGTTGGCCTGTAGAAGTTCATAAGGGAGATTGGCAGGGCATTTCCAAAAAATTGTTTTGTTTCTCTAGCTGATTCGATGGAAATTGTATTAATCAGTGTTTGCTGGACATTTTCATCATGAAAGAATGCAATGCATGAGGAGAGAATAAAAAATTTATTTTATTTTATATATATATATATATATATATATATATTTAAATGTTTTACTTTTTAATGTTATATATATATATATATATATATATATATATATATATATATATATATAATAATGTTTTATTCCTACAAAGCTATAAAATCAAAACACAAACACAAAGCTATTTGAATTTTGAATTTTTATTATAAAAAGTTATATATATATATATATATATATATTAATTATTTTTATTTTTGTAAAGATATTGGTTTAATTTGCATTCCTTAATAGAAAACTTAAATCAGAAAACTAGCTTAAGACAAAGAAACGAGACAAAGAAACAATTTTTAGATTTTGTTTTAATTTTGTATTATTCCTAGATTTAAAAGAGAAATTGAAACAATTTAAAGAAAGAAATTTGTTTAGCAAATGGAGATATAAAATTTGAAATTCAAGCCTAACAATTGGATTGGGAAATTATGTTTTTTTCATTGTCAGCATTTTATCATTCTTGAAACTTCATAGTCATCCTACTTTCTGATCCTTGCGATCGCATGAAGCTCGGAGGAGAGCATACTTATTATAAAAGCTAAAACTGATATGTTTTATTCCTTTGAACCTACCTACTCTACTCTAATTAAAACTTATAGATTTGTTACGTGTAGTCAAACTTCCAATGTAACCATAAATGCAACAGTAATAAGAATATGTTCAGTATGAATTTCACAAATGATATAATCGAAAATATATGTAAACGTGCGAAATTGACAGTTGAAATTGTAAATTAACAAAATAAAAAGAAAATTTGAATGGATCTAACCTGGTACTTGCTTGAAACCATCATTCGATAATTCTTTCATAGGCATAGTTTTCTCTCCTCAGATCATGTTGCAACTGCTCATTATCCTCCTCAATCCCCTACTCGCATAATTGTTCGTCATTGAATATGCAGGCTTCTTCATATGTTGATTCATTGTTTGTTGTTGGAGGAGTAATTAAGCCCTCGACTGCTGTCAAGATCTCCTCTAGGAGATCCTGACTTTTGGAAGGATTTAAGTGAGTTGTTCCAAGCTTATACTCATAGTTAAACCATATTGAAAAAGGAGATTGATTTATCATCAAATATTTGAATTTTACAACTAAGAAATTAAAACTATTTGTAAAGATAAAACACGTCAAACTTAAAATCCTTGTGTTACTGGGACCCTGCTGTCACCAGGTTATCGATTAGCACAAGTTATCCGATCATAAATAAAAACTAAATTTGCATAAATAAAAACACACTTTTGCATAAAATAAGTAGAAACACACTTCTACATAAAAGGAAGAGGACAACCTAACTTTGGAGAAACCCCACCAAAGTGGATGCGTGGGCTCTTCCCGCGCATCTTACCGTCTTCTCTCCTCCTTAGGTCATCCATAAAACCAATCCAAAACCATTAAATAATTCTAATTCAAATGCTACCTATTATTGTTTACAACTCCCCAGCAACAACACCAAAATGTTGGCGCAATTATATGCATAATATATTACCAAACATAAATTATCAACCAAGATACGTAATCAGTAGAGTTGATGCACTATATATGTCGATAACAGATAGGTTCCTATGTTTGTTTAGTATATCTTAGATAATAAAACCATTTAGAAACCAACACACTCTTAAAAATAACAATCTTCACTCAATTCGAAAGATCGAAAGAAAAACTCATAAACAAACAAAAGCTCTTGCTCAGGTAATGGACATGTTCATTGATGGCTCATGAAAAGAAAAGATGAAATTTGATTCTATCTATTGAAACAATTAAACTAACATGTAGGATGATCCATTAAAGCTCATGTATGGTGAAATATGGAGATCCAACTGTTCCTGCATTAGCACACTTTGCAACAAATTCGAATAGTGAAATCAAACAAAATAACATGAAATCAAAATAACAAGTACATGAAATGAAAATCTACACTAACAATTTTCAATAAGCTTACCAAACTAGATCGGTGGCCCTTTCCAATGCCAACATGGAAGATTTTAGATCAACAGATGATAACTTCTAAGAGAGATAAAATCATTGAATCCAAACTTGTATTAATATTCAACAGGTAGGTTTACAAAAGGAGTCTCTTCATGAATCCAATCTACATCATAACAATTCTCCTCAAGAACCTATCTCATAGCAATTCCCTTAATCTACATAATAATGAATCCTCCTCTCAATCTACTTAATAATGATTCTCCCCCTTTTCTGCCACGAAGAGAGGGAACTCTCTTTTATACATGATATCTTTGAAAATAAGATAAACATCTCATAATTATAGATCCACTTTTCTCTCAACCCATTTCCCATTATTATAAAATATAATCCCTTCAAATCCTCACACATATCTCTCATATATCTTGGATAAGATATGACAACCAAATCTCCATGATCTTCTCCTTGGAATAGGCTTGAATCATCTCCTCAAATCTTGAAATAGTGGAGGAAGTATTCAAGAATTCTTTTGAATTAATCCTTCACATATTCCTACACATGATAAAACTCACACATTTTTTGAGATATATATGAAAACATGTCAATTTTCTTATATTTAATCACAAATTCCCTTTTAATACTAAAGTAAATGATTTGGAAAATAATAAGGTTTAACCCATATTTAATTATGAAAATGGTATCATGAAAGGTTAATGGGGAGATGAATTGTGAAGAGTGATGAAGGGAAAGGTGGATGGAAATACGACATTTCTGGGTCCCGACAAAGATGGAAAAAGATATATGGCATGTCCAGAAGATAATACTTGAAATGAATCAGAGAGGATACATGATAGTGGATGAATGCATGATCTCATAAGAAATTGCATAAATGAAGATGGACCCATTGTAAATCATATGACTCAATAGGAAAAAAGGTGAAACCAGCTAGTTACAAGAAGGAAATCAATGAAAGGCATAAAAAGAGAGAGAGAAATTATCAGGAAGAGTTATATTGTCAAGAGAGTATTGTTGGTTGATTATGTCATTGATGTCAGTTCAATGAATATGAAAAGCCTTGAAAACTTGAATTCAAATAGTGAATTAATATTAACATGAATTCGTTTCATATACATCACTAGATTATAGTAACATGAAACACCAATGGAAAAAGAGAATCAGAAGATAGGAAAGAAATCATATACAAGAAGCCCCATATTGAGCCACATGGAATCTTGAAAAAGAATATAGGGAAATAAATCATCAGAGGCAATTACCCTTAATGTCAAAGGAGAAGAGAAACAAGAAAACAAGAACAAAAATATTAGTGACATGAAGATAGGGGAAGCACATGAAGACAGGGATTGATTGTTCAAAAAAGGTATACTATCGGGGGGAGTCACTCTTTTCTTTGATATCAAAAGGGAAGAGAAATATCAGAAGCACAAAGATAGGGGAGCAACCTCAAAGAGAGTCAACTTTTGTCATCGATGTAAAAGGGTGAGAGAAACATGAGGAGAGAAATATTAGGAGCATTGGTCACAGGTGGAGTATGGGTGTTGCCATCAATGCCAAAGGGGGGAATTGTTGGATAATTGGTTGTCATTGATTTCAACCCTAGTCAACCCTAGAAAAAGCATATATAAGTGATGGTTGTATTTGGAGAAGTCTCTAAAGTGGTCCCCTTATGGAATATCTCTAAGTATGACCCTCATGGAAAGATCCTTTGAAGAAGTCTACAAGAGGCCTTGGAAGTATGGTTAAGTGGTTAATAAGTCCCAGAGTTGTGGTCATGAAGCTCAAATTTGTTTGAGGAAACAATGATGAAAAACATGAAATGTGTATTCAAAACCCTCATATATGGATAGTCATCATCATGTTGTTTCCGATGGTAGGTGTTACACCACCTGGTTCCTCACAATTGAGGAGATATGCTCTCTTGAATATGGAAACCCCAAAGTATGGTTAAGAATCCCTAAACAATTGTAACAAGAAGTAACAAGTCGACCCCAAATTAATTAAAAGAAGAAAATTTGTTACAAACAATAAGTTACAAGTTGGCCCCATTGCAATGAATATTAAAATAAATATTAAGGATATTGTTGGTAAAGTCATCCCTAATGGAATAATCATTAAAAAATATTTTGAATTTTATTTGGGTCAAGTCGACCCTAAAAAGAGGGTGTCATATCTTAGTATAAATAAAGCACCTAGGAGTTCATTTATTACATCAAATAAAGTTATTTTTATCTAAGGTAACCAAGGAGATTCAAGGTGAATTTAAGAGGGAATATAAGGTGAAGAAGGGAGGAAATCCAAGGGAGGATGAAGTCTTGTGATAATGTGTTCTAAGGTATGTTATTTAAAGGTCATCTTACCATTTTCGCTATAACTTTTTTTCTAGAGTGATTCAAATAGAAAAACTACGAGGATTTTGAGAATATATATCATGGTACATGTGGTAAACATTTCAACTTCTGGGTCATTTTATTTTTGGAGATACACTATGTGGAAGAGAGGGTTTTTGACTAGTCCTAAAACTAGTCTCAAACAAGTGCTATTATAGAAACATTCATAACTTATTCATAGAGGATTCAAATTACATGAGACCAATTGTATTGGAAAGAGTACAATACTTAGTATGTTGTGTGAGAGTGTCAGAACCAGATATCAAATATTCAACGTGTGACGTGCTCTACAAGTTTGCTCTCTAGAATAGACCATAATTCAACAAGGTCTGCCATTTTTTCTATAACTCCTTTTCAGGGATACTTCAAGGAATGAAACTTCGAGGAATTTTAGAGACAATATTGAAAAATATTTGCTACAATACTCGTTCATTTATTCATTATAGGTACAAAGTTATCCTTGTTGAAAGTTAGGGTTTGTGACTAATCCAAAAACTAGTCTTGCAAGACTGAGGTAAACTTTGATGAAGATGTTATTTTCTTGCTATTGAAGATGAATAAGGTATTAGGGTCTACGATGGTATGCACCAAGTTTCTCACATATTGAAAGGTATGGTTCTCTTTGTGTTTTTTAGGTTTGTTTCTTGGTGATTTGGCACATGCTTAAGGAATGTACTGGCATATTTTTTGAGGAATTTCAATGATGCTTGGCCCATGCTTGAGGTATGTTGTTGGATGCAGATCTTCGATGTTTTGGAACATGGTTTGAGGTGTATTGTTGATGTAGATCATTGATTTTATGGTATTTTCTATATCTTATAGTACATGGTTTATGGCGTGGTTGAGACATATCATGAATGATAAGGTATATGGTTGAAGTACATCTTATGGTACATGGTTTATGGCATGGTGGAGATATATCATGAATGATACAGTATATGGTTGAGGTACATATTATGGTACATGGTTTATGGCATGGTTGAGACATATCATGAATGATATTATATACAGTTGAGGTACATCTTTTGGTACATGATTCACAGATATTATGGGACTTGCTTGAGGCATATCTTGGCACATGGTTTATGGATATGGCACATGCGTGTTACATGGATGGTATCGATATCAATGGAAATAGCAGTGATAGGTTTCGATGATGATGTTGATGATGAGGTATCAGTATCAGTGATAGGTACAGTGATAGGTTGGATCTAGTTTGAGATATCAATATCAGTGATAGGGACATTCACAAGTTGGATGATGATGCTAGTGACAAGTTGATTATCAATGAAAAATTTATTATCAGTGACAGGTTGACTGTGAGGGAAAGTGTTGGTGATAGGTTGAGTATACACTTATATTCCAAGGAAAAATGAAGGGGTAAGGAAAGGGGGATGTATCCTCCATTTGGTTGGATTTGGAGAATACAAGAAATTGGAGCTTCCTTTTGGTTGGAGCCTATAAATCAAGGGGTTTTAGCTCTAGAATTTAGGGAGTTGTAGGTTCCTTCAGGTTAGATCTTGTAAACAATGGGTTGGAGACTCCTTCTAGTTGGAGCTGGAGAATTTGGGGAGTTGTAGGTTCCTTCAGGTTGGAGGTTGTAAGTAGGGGGTTGCTGACTACTTCCAGTTGGTGATGGAGAATTTGGAAGTTGGTTCTTCATATGAATGTAATGTTTGATATATAAGAAAGCATTCTGTGGTTTTTTCCCATTTGGGTTTCCACGTAAAATTTTGGTGTACTGTGTATTTGTTTATATGATGTGATATATTGTTATATATTCATGATATATTGAATGAAATCATAAGTTATAACTAATTGATAAAGTGATGATTACATGTTTTGATTAAATGTGGTAAACAATAGTAAAAGTGCTCAATATTGATTCACCCCCCCCTCTTAGTATTGGTGAATATTCCAAAAGATCCCTTATTGGACACATAGGTTGGCTCAGTCTCTCCTTGTACAGGTCTTCTTCTTTTCAGACTCTCTTTACTGGCAGGTGGGATGGATCCAATGCAAATGTCAGTGGGATACTCCTATACACAATCTCTGTATTGGTACGGGGGGTTGATCCAATGAAAATGTAAGTGGTTTGATCCTCTACACACTATCCTCACTAGAAGGTGGGGTAGGTGTTATAGTCCTAAATTGCCATACTCATGCATACATGGCCTTGGCCCTGTTGCTTACATATTTTTCCAAAGCACTGCTGAGAATCTCTTCTTAAAAAAACATTTTTTAGAAGATGTACGTTCCCTACACCATTATTGCCGATGTACATATACTATTTCACCACTACAGCTCGCGTACATACACATGTTGCACCATTACAACCTGCATATTCTTGCAAAAGTCGCAAAAAGTAAAATGTCGCAAGGAATTCATTGAAATTCATGGGCTATTGGAGGTTTCCCAACTAATCCACCTGCTATAACCCGTCACGCAACCGAAAAACCATCCTTTTGGAATATAAAAGGAGGTGTTGGGGTCTCATTTCCAATCTAAGCATAAGATCAGTGAAACTGTGCCCAATTTCACTTCCCCTCCTTGCACAAGATATTGCTGCCTTTTGTGAGATATTGCCTCAACATACCCTCATTAGCCCCTTCTTCCTCCATAAAGCCCATTTCCTTCCATTGAGGTGATAAAAAGGTTGAGAGAAGAAGTTCATTCAAGGTGAACTTGGAGCATGGTAAAGAGGATCCTGGACCAGGTTCGTGGAACGATGGTCGACTCAGATTGTAAGGTATAATCTTTGTATTATGAATAAAAGAATCACATTTTATTGTCCCAAATGATGGTGTCTTGAGTACTTTTATTGATTTATACTTGACATTTTACATCTAACCCTAACTTATATATAGAATAGCATGCTTGTAGTTCTTTGTTTGCCTATCTTTGGATGCAGGTCATCCCTAGGAGGAGACATGCATTTAGTGGAACTTCAAAGCGTAATGAGATCTTCACCAGACGTGGGATTAAAGGTATAGTTACCCGATCTCTTCTCTCTTTTCTTTCTTTATATTAGTTTTGGTATGTTTGGGGTGGTATAGAGAATTTATTATCTTTTAGACGGTTATTCGCTCGGTCTGCATATTGAACCCTGGTGTAGTTAAAGGGGGGTTTTTCCCACTAGAAAAACTGACGACCATACTAGGGAAGCCTCTAGGATTTTTTAGGGGATTTTGCGTTGTTTGATTGGTTTGTTTGGCTTTCAAGTTTCTTTCGAGTTTTCTGATTTTGTCAAGGGATTTTGGTCACCTTCATATGTAATAACAGTTTTCCCTTCCCTGTAAGACTACCTGATCTTTTATTTTTTTGGAAATATACAGAGGTGTATGCACCCTATCTTGAGTCATCCCACATACATACACACTCTTCTTAGAAAACATCCTATGTACATACAAAGGCTACTGATGCAAAAAACCGCGTCTCTTTTTCAAGATTTTTTTTTTAAAAAGAGGGAGTTTCCCTCTTTCCTGATTGAAGTTCACACTTCTCAGGGTTTTCTGGGACCAGTCTAGAGTATTTGTTTATAGCCATAGCTTGGGTTTAGAGTTCAGTTTACTTGTTTTTATTGATCTTCTTGTGTTTTCTCTTTTACAAAGGTTTTAAGCAAGCTGTTGAGTTGTAGATCTTCCTTCTTGTTTTCTTGATTGAATCCCTGCGATCCATAGTGGGCTAAAGGTATTTTCCAGTCTTGTTTTTCTTTTATTTTATCCTTTTACTTGATTTGAAAAAAGAAAAATATTTATTTCAGTTTTTCTCTATAAAGCATTAAAAAAAAAAAAAAAAGTTCCTTTTCAGTTTGGTCAAGTAGTTAGAGTTGGTTATTTGTAAAAAGGAAAAATAGTATTTCTTTCAAGTTCTGTCTTGATTTATTGAAACATAAGTATCTTGTAGTCAAGCGAAAGTAGGTTTTAATTTTTCTTTACAAGATATTGAAGAATTAGTTAAGAAAACTTGAGTAACAAAGAGTTAGTTATAAAGCTTTTCTCTCAATTTGAAGTAATTTTTCTTTCAAGTGCTTTAATTTTATCTTATTTTCATTTCTTTATAACATCATTAGTTTCACCACCATACCTTGTGATTAAATCAAGCCTTTGAAAAGAACGCTTAATCTAAAATAAAATAGACTTTTTTTTTGTAGGATCAACACACTAGTTTAGGGTTTTAGGGCCTTGAATTAGGTTGGAGAGGAAACTCTTCAAGGATGTTAAATCAAACATTGGAGTCTGATTTAGGGAGTGTCTAAGTCCATTGTCATAAAATTTATCTGGGACCCCCCTATAACACAGGGGATAAACACAAGGTCGTGTGAGGAAAGGCATCAGAGATAACCCCTCCAAATCCGGACTTAACGTAGTGGGGAACACATATTGAGGATTTGTCTTGTGAGTAATATTGACTTCATTTGTCTACAGATCTTCGTGGACCTTGAATCCGTTCGACATCCTTTATTGTCTTCCAAATAATTTTCTCTCGATACCCTTGATAGGTTTAAGACTTTTTTTCCTGCTCATTGCGATCCGCCCGACTGTCGACTGTACCCGCCTAGTAACTGAATGTGATCTGGAAACTTAGTTTCCCATATTATAGGGACTTACATGGCTGACTACGAGGGTATACCACAGTACCTGGGGTAGACGTTGAATCATGCTTCACAAAGTATACCCAAAGGGTGATGTCGTGTTCGAGTTTCACTTACACCAGTTAGTTTCTCTAGTGTTGAATGGCGTAACTATCCTTCCTACTAGATTGCTAGCTTCTTGATTTGTCTATAGGAAATTTTTAGTGTGTGCTTGGTGTTTAAACACTAGTTAAGCCTTACTTTGTTAGATGATCATTTCACAAGGTGTAATATCAACAACTTTGTTGGTCGCAAAGGCTTCAAGGCCCATCGTCAGTTCCATTGGAGCCACCTCCACCACCGTTACGATGAAGACTTGACCAACAAGGGTCGTTCGAAGTGACCGGGCCACATGAATCTGTTCCTGAGCACGCTCCATGAGGAGACTATTCGACTCCAGAGGAACCTACCATTTTTTACCTCGAGGAAGAATCTCTTAGGCTATCCAACCCTCTGATCACTGACTTGTCGGTGCTGATCTTGGTACAATTTGTCCCTCCTGAGGTGACACCTTCTGAGCGCTAGTTAGTTTTACAAGCGGCAATGGAAGAAAATGTTGTTACTTCATCTGGGAGTCATCATACTCCCATTACATATACAACCACAGGGGACATCCTACCTCCTCTCCCACCTTCACCAGTCCATAACACATTGATCTCGACTCCCTCTACTTTGGGAAATGGTCCAATACCATTATCAACATCGACCACTGCTCCATTTACTCAGAGCGTGATGGGCCCTCCATTCTCATATGGGATGCCCATATTTGATTTGAACTTGGTTATTACCTACTCCACCTCGTAGACCATGGGCCTGGGGGCAGGGAGCTCAATGCTCACATGCAAGTTTCAACCGGGGGCACTTTAGTCCCTTTCAATGCTACCCCTTACAGTGGGGATCACATACATCCTCCATCCCCCTCACTTGACATTGCTTTCCAACATCCAATCGGGCCCAAAACTAGTTACATATTGTTTGGAGTAGGTAGTTTAGGACCTTCATATTACACAACAATAGTGGGATCTATGTTGTTCTCTTTGTTCTACATGTTTTGGAACAACACTTTTTCTTCAGTTGTTGTCTCGACTGGGGAAAACCCCGGTGCAGAGTACTATTCCTGCACAGGAAGCAACGATTGAATTTTTCTCCACTCAAGGTCTTTGGAATCCTTGGTAGGGATTAGCTCCCTTGCAAGAGATGTCGTTTGAGGGAAACCCCTTCCATGCCCAATGGAACCCTGGGAAACGCTTCGTACCCATGCCCGTTGGATCGGTTGGGGGCATCCCCTTCCAAAATATTTGGAACACAATGCAGGGATAAATCCCCGCACAAGCTATGTCATCCAATTACGGGCGTCAGTCGATGATATCCCAATAGACGCAGTTTCCATATGATGTTCAAGGCTACAGTTTCTACCAAAACCCTGGCCAACAGTCCAACTTTTCCTAGCAACCTAGTGCCAGTCAAACTCCACGACCTTTTTTTCCTGTACATAGTACTCAACCTAAACTACCATTTCTGGCAATGCTACATCTTCCAGACTTGTCGAGATTATTAAATGACCCAATTTTTCATGATTCGCATTGGCCCCCCATGCCGACTAAGTTTCCCTAAGATATTCTGAAATTGGAAGGCAAGCCTGGCAAGGATCCATGTGATCATGTGACAAATTTACATCTATGGTGCTCATCAAAATTACTAAGGGATGACTCCATCCAGTTGTGCCTTTTTCAACGCACTCTTATCGAGGGTGCCACAAAATGTATATTGAGCTCGACTGCTCAAGGTATTCTTACTTCAATGAGTTGTCGATTGTCTTCTTGAATCATTTCCAGTTACCCATGAGACACAATGCCATCACTGAATTGTTGGATTTATTTGAGAAGACAAAGGCTGACCACATCTCAGATCATATCCGAGAATGGTGGCGTCAAAAGAACTTAATTAAGGTCCAGGTCCCTCCGACCTTCTTGCTGGAGTGGTTCCTGAAGTATTTGGTGCCTGTTGTCTCCAAGGACATAGCAACTTCTGGAGTGTTTTCAGAGGAGGAGGCGATAATGAGAGCGCAACAACTTGAACCGATCTACTCTCAGTATGACATGCTCTATGATATTTTTCCAGACACGCCATGGTATCTTCTCAATAAGGCCAAGCAAAATTTTGGACCCCATGTTGATGGTATTGTGGGATCAGTTCAATGAAATTCCACTGATTTGTTGTCAAATCAATTGCAACAATTGTCGATACAACAGAATGTGGCTATCCAGACATCAAGTTTGTTTGTTCCCCCTACCCAAGTGTCAGACGTACACAATGTGTAGTCTACAAAACCAAAGGCCAACCAAAAAACCTGAGGGAAAGAAGAAACAATGAAACAAAAATGGTAAAGGGGACAAAATGTCTACTAACAATGTTGGCGAGGGAAAAACGGAGAAGAGAAAGTCGAAGTATCCATGTAAACTCTGCATAGAAGACCACCTGAATCATCTGTGCCCTCAACTTGCAGAATATTAGAAGCTATTGACGCAGCAACAAACTGTTGTGCTGAAAAACCCATTTCCACATGGGAAAACAATGGCTCAAGCTTCAACATATTCAAGCGTAGAAGGGGGTAGTCAGGGACCCCCTACGACTACAAACCCAACCGCAAATGTTTACATGATGAAAGTTGAAACTAATATAGCAACTAGGGCCCGATACTATGGAATGTTGGAATCTATCAAAAAGGGAAAATAATACATGAACCCATCGAATCCTCTCCAGATTGAGAAGACGGCGGGAGAAATGATGACTCGCATCCCAAAAGGTGCGTTCAAGAAGGCTTCGCATAATTCGAATGCGATGGCTACGTAGAACTACTCAGTTGTGGAAGATTTGGCATAGACCCCTTGCACAATGTCATCTTTGGAAGTCCCCCAGAGCTTCCCTTCACAGAGAAAAGATATGTTATCTGCCTTGGGATCGGCAGGGAAATGTAACTTGGGAGCAATTATTCTTGATCCAACCGACTTGAAACCCCATTTTCCTTACCACGTTGCATTTCAGATAGTAGTGGCTTATACCAAGAAATATTTTACTCGAAACATATTTCATATAGTGGTTGACAAGGATGCCTCGATTTGTGTGATGTCATTGGCGCGTTGAAAGGGCATTGGCCAACCCGTTTTGTCTTCATCTCCTATGTTGCTTACGGCATACAACGGTCTGTCATTCAGACCACATGAAATCATTCCTTCTTTCCCTATTCAGTTGGGGGGGGAAATTGTGTGTGTCAAAGTTGAAGTGGTCGATGCGCCTCTTGACTACAACTTGTTGCTAGGAAGGAGTTGGACTTATGCAATGCATGCAGTGTTTGCTACAGTTTTTCGAGTCTTTTGTTTTCTGAATGAGGGACGGATTGTGACCATTGACTAATTGTCCTTCTCTTGTCTTGGCCCTTCATCGGGGACTTCCATGGTCTCGATGATTGATAATCTATAGCCCAACATTCTCAAATTAGGTGTTGGTTTGTGCCCATCATTGATGGGAATTTTTGACTACCCACCGCCCGTTGGTGATGTTAATCTTATATCGGTTGTTCCTGACCATACTAGGGACACAATTTTTCAAGTATCATCATTTCAAATGACTTACTTTGATGATCCATGGAATATACCTTCCCCATCGACCTCAATGGAAGGGACATGGCATCCTAGCATGGCCATGCCCTTTTATGAGACTGAGGTTGTATACAACATTGTCCAAAAACATTCGGCCAACCCTGATCTGACTCCCCCACAAGAGTTAGATCCATTCCTTGAGCCTATTTGGGCTCAATGTTCTCTTACCACTGAAGATCCTTTACACTTGGTCTTGCCCTCCGACGAGGTGATTCTTAAGGCATTGACTGGTCTAGATAGACCTTTGGATGATCTTCATCATAGATCTTATTTCCTTCCCTAGTTAAGGAGAATAGAGGTGGGAGAATTTGTTTCGACCGTGAATGGAGATAGGTCTTGTCCTGTTAATACTTTGGCCATGCACACAGTTTATGCTAAGGGTAATATGCCGATTATCTCTACTATGATTCCAATAGATATCTCCAGAACTCCTGGCATTGTGGAGAATGTTTTCGTCGGAGCGAAGTACTCCCCCGAAGATATTTGAACTTATACTAAGTTATTTATGGAGTTCTATGGTGTTTTTGCCTGGTCTTATGAGGAAATGCCAGGAATTGACCCAAGAATTTTCGAGCATGAAATAATGACTTATCCTGACTCCAAGCTAGTTCGACAGAAGATTCATCTAGTGAATCCTCGAAAAGCGACAACAATTAGGGAAGAAGTATAAAAACTGCTCAAAGTCATTTTATCTACCCCATATAGTTGACAGAATGGGTGTCAAAACTGGTTCCGGTTAACAACAAATAAGGTACAATTCATGTGTGCATGGACTTCCGTGATTTGAATAAGGCATGTCTGAAAGATAATTTTCCCATCCTCTTCATCGATCGGATTATCGAGGAATGCACTAGTTGTGAGGTATTTTCATTCATGGATGGTTTCTTGAGATATAATGAGATTCATATCAAACCCGAAGACCAGCATAAAACATCTTTTATTTTTCCTTGGGGCACGTTCGTGTATCATAACATGCCTTTTGGCATGAAGAATGATGGAGCCACCTTTCAGTGGGCCATGTCATTTTATTTTCACAAACTTATGCATATATTCAAGGCGTATATTGATGATCTAGCATCACTCTCTCACAAGAGATTAGATCATCCCCTCTGTTTTCGACTAATATTTGAGTAATGTCGCTACTATCAGATTCGCTTGAATCCTAACAAGTGCAGTTTATGCGTGACGTCAGTTCATCTCTTAGATTTTATTGTTTCGACAATAAGGATCGTGGTCGATCCTCTCAAGGTTGAGGCGATAGTTCAGTTACCTCCCCCGTGCATGATACCCCTGCTTCACAGATTACAGCGGAAAAGAGAACTTTCTTCGACATTTTGCCGTGAATTACATCGAGATCACTAAAGGGTTTATGTGTCTCTTGAAAAAGGGAGTCCCATTCTGTTGGGACGAAGTTTCTCAACACTCCTTTAAAGCATTGAAACATGCCTTGATGTCGTCCCCTCTGCTCCGGCCTCCCAATTATAACAAATATTTCTTGTTGTATTTGGTTGCTGCGGAGTCAACCATCAGCATGGTCTTGGTTCAAGAGGATGATCTGCTCAAAGATCATGTTATATATTACCTTAGTCGATGCCTAGTTGGGTCAGAACTCAATTATTCTCATGTTGAGAAGCTTGTTTTGGCAACATTGCATGATGTCCAACAATTTTGTCACTAAAATTTTCTTTGCAAGACCATCGTCATTTCCATTGTAAACCCTTTCCAATATGTGTTAACATGAAGGGTAATTGTAGAAAAGATCAGTAGATGGATTGTAATCCTCCAAGAACTTGACTTGGATTTTGTTTCTACGAAATCCCAAAACTCGTTGGTCTTTGCCAAACTTATTTTGGAACTTCTGGTCAAATATAGTGATATCATGCCCGAAGAATCACCTATCAAAGGAGATATTTTTCTAATTGGATCTTTAGACCCCTAGTATGGAGATATACTAGTCTATCTCTAGACATTGAATTACCCCAATTCTACTTCCCGTGATTAGCGTCGACAAATTCTCCATCAGGAACGAAACTAACTCATACTCGATGACACTTTGTATCACTGAGGTGTAGATTGAATTCATTGTCAGTACCTTATCCATGAAGAATAAGAGCTAGTTTTGAACGACTGTCACACTGGAGCATGTGGCGATCATTTTTTTGGGTTGGAAACAACCCAAAATATTCTATGTGTAGGTTACTTCTGGCCCTCGTTAATAAAGGATTGTGTAGAGGTAGTCAAGAAGTGCCACCCATATCATATCTTCTCTCGGAAGATATAGGTACATCCTGCTCCTATGTTTCTTGTCATTGTTGTTGGTCCTTTCACTAAGTGGGAGATTGATTTCACTATAGGTCTCCCCACTTCATCTAGGGGGCATAGTTACATCATCATAACAGTAGACTAATTGACAAATTGGGTTGAAGCTATGCCAATGTTTAACAATGATGGTGAAACAATGATTCTTTTCATTTTTAATCAACTAGTATCAAGGTTCAACATCCTGAAGGAGATTGTCACTGACCATGGCAGTCACTTCCAAAAAAAATGATGACCGAGTTAACATTAAATCTTGGCTTGAGGCAAGAAAATTCATCACCCTATTACCTGCAAGCGAATGGTTAGGTTAAAGTTGTGAATAAGTCTCTCAAGACTATTCTTCAACGGACGATCAATTATGACAAGTCAAATTGGCATTTGATGTTGTACTCAACATTGTGAGCCTACCGAACGTCTATGAATATTGCCACCAGTTTCTCACCTTTTCAAATCGCATACGGGCTGGAAGCAGTCTTACCCATTGAGTGTCAGATTCCTTCTTTAAAGTTGGTAGTGGAATTATTTCCAGAAACTTCACTGCTTGAGGAACGCCTACTATATCTCAAGCAACTCGATAAGCAACGTCATGATGAAGCCTCAGCCAATGAGGCTCATAAGCAACGATTCAAGTGTCACTATGATTGTTCTGTTCATTCTCAGATTTTCTCCGAAGGCGATCTTGTCCTAGTCTACGATCAGGACAAAGATCCCCTGGGGGCAGGCAAGTTCAAACCCGTGTGCTTCAGACTGTTCATTGTGAAAGAGGTCTTGAAGAAGGGCACTTACCGTCTAGTTGATTTTGAAGGAAATTCCTTTGTGGAGCCTAGAAATGGGCTCTACCTCAAAAAATATTACTCTTAGGTTGGTCACCTAGCTGAATTCTTGTACATATGTATAGTTCTTATACATTTTTTGTCTTTTTTGTTTTGTGGACGTGTAGATATGTATGTCTTGATTTTCACTATGGAAGATGTCAAGTGAATCAGAGGTGTATTTTGGGTTCGCGGATGGTGTTAGCCAAGATACTCAAAGGCTTGCTTCCACAACTTGGGTGATTTTCACACCTAGAGACCAATTTCTATCCTCCATAAGTATTTGTCTAGGTGAATCTACAAACAATGTCACCAAGTACATCACAGTGATAGAGTTTCTTTGTGACCCCTTGTCGCATGGCATTTCTCACCTCTGGGTCTACCTAGATGCTCAACTAGTTGTGTCCCAGTTAAATGGAGTTTACTTCATTTATGATACTACTTTGCACCGACGTTTCCTTAGGGTACGTCTCTTAGAACATTACTTTGATTACATTACGTATATCCATGTTCCTAGGATATTTAATCGAATGAAATATACTCTAGCTAATCAAATATTAGATTGGCATGTTGCACACACATAAAAAGAAGCACACACATACACATGTACATACATTTGTAAAAAATGTGATCCATAAGAAAAATAAGATGTATATATATATATAATGTTTCACGAGTACATAGGTGGGCATGAACACCTCAAAAATAAGGTTCAATATACATCATTGGGCTTATTCCCTCAAAACATACATGTACAATGGTGCCCTCGGCACATCAAAAGTCTATCCTATCTAAGATCAGGGCCTATTGGCCCTGCCATAATGAACAATGAAATTGGCTAAACATCGAAAGGGTTGGACCCACATCCATGGCACCCCCACTACTTGAGGCTGCATGGAGGGCAGGATATCCTTGATCTCAGCCATGGGTACTGTGCGAGTGAGCGTAGTGAGGTTGCACTCCACTCATCTCAAAACCATCTCAACCTCTCTGGTTGGAGGTCCCCCTATGGCTGATGGTCCTGCCTCTAGTCGAGGTTGTTATTGAGTCCTCGTGAAGTCTGTTGGGCACATTGGTCCCACATCTGTAAATAGAAGATACACGAAAGTCAATACTCTATACACATATAAAAATGATATATATAAAAGAAATTAAAAATTAAATAACATTAAAAACAAGTTACTTATCTCTCCTCTCTCCTATCTGGGAGGCATGGGCATGTATGGGTCCCTGGAAAAGTTGATTATGGCATAGGGGTAGTCCTCAATCACTGGAATCTACCATGACCTCTAGTAAAAATTGTGTCATTGAAGGCCTCTATGGTCCTCCCTCCCCCCTGTCGTGGAAACAATGTCGACGATCTGCATATTGCTGGGAAGGAGGCCACATGCCCCCATATAGTCTCTTTGGGGATAATACTGGGAACCCTCTCGAAGAAGAAGGAACACAGAATATTGTTGAACCCAAATTTCTTGTTGGAACATTGTTGACACTCTGTCAGTTGTCTCTTCATGCATGTAAGCATGGTCGTGCTCTAGTAAAAAATATGTGCCTCTTGGCACTGAATGGCATAGTGCATGTGTGTCTGGGAATCCTAGTGTAGGGCCACAGATCTATTAATATGCCCAATCAGTAGTAAGATGACTCTCAGAGTCAAACTCTTGATCTTATGAATAGGCACCTGAGAACATACCTTCCCAGTGCCTATCTCACAATGCATCCAGATGTAGTCCTCTATGTTATAAGGCCTAGTGGGAAAGGTCTGTAGATTGACTGGTTCCCCTCTCCTCAAGAGGCCAATCAGAAAGTAAATATCCTCATTCATTGGAGTCAATGACTGCCCTCTATCATGAATGCCTCTGCATCTGGGTGCCAATAGTCAACAAGGGCATTCAGTAATCTGGATTGTTCCCTCGTGAAAGGACACTGTAAGAATTTCCATAGCCCACACTATTTCATTGTAGAGATGGTTGCAGGGTCTTGTTCGACTAGTATGTCTATATCCTCATGTTCCATCTCCCTCTAGTGCACATATATCCTATTCCATGGAAAATTGGAGGAAGTTAGCTCTTGCTTTTTATTTTTTTCAAGGTTTTAAGGGTCTACACGGGCTGTATTGGCCCCAATTGTGTATGTACATGAGCATAGTGTTTTCTTCCTGAGTACATATGCGATCTATCCTTGGACAGTCTACGTACAAGCAGGGCCACTCTTTTTAGGAGAGCGCGCCCCCTCAAAAACCAAATTAAATGCATAAAGAAAGTATTGAATTGCAAGAGGGATAAAATTGTACTTACCTGGTCCAAGTGGAACTTTGTTTCATCCACTGAAGCTCTCAGAATCAACTTCTTTAGAAAAGGTTTTTTTTATCATTTTGGTTAATTTTCAAACTACAATGGTGAAAATGAGTTGTCAGCTTCTATTTATAGAATTTTTTGGCCCTTTTCCCCACTTTTTTGACCCCCTTTGTCTTTTTTCCTGGCTTGGGAATCATTTGATTTTGATTCTGAGTTTCTTATTGGATGTTATGGTATCCTTTTGGTTTGGTAATTTCTTTGGGGATGGATCACATTTTGGTATCCTTTGGTAAAAGTCATTTTTTCCAACTTTTTGCATATAAGTTAGGATTTCATCTCCAATTTTTGCATCTCATTGTCTTTTCCACTTTTCTATAGGATCAACCCCACCGAAGTGTGACAAAAAACCTTCAGTGCTACTCTAGAAGTGTCATAATGAGGTGGTAGAGCCTACCTTTACATGGATGCCCTAGGTATATCCTTGTTGCATTTTGGCATCCATGTTGTCAGAAATGACTATAGGCTCAAGAGTCCTTGTTAGTCCTGTCATGATTACTATATTAAGACACATTTGTTTGATGTACCATCATTCTTGGCCTTACCCTCAGGACTCCCAAATGAGCACGCTTTTTTGTCTTTCAAGCTCGCTTTAAAATTCGAAAGCAACATCTGACGAGACTGTATTTATGCTTTTCAATCTTGTCTGTATTAACTAAGAAAATTAGCCCCCTGGAGTATTCTTTAATCCCTTTTCAGACTCTCTAAACATGAAAATATTGTCGAGTGATATTGTTTCCCTTCATGCTTTCCAAACTAAAATTTGAAGGCACGTCTGTCCGACTGTAGTTTACCCCTTTTTCGGTACGAACGGTCAATTTCACGAATAAAAGTATTATCTAGGAATTTTTATTCACTAGAAGAGTATTCTCAGGCATAAGTTTAACCCTTTTTCGGGCCTGAGGGACTAAATATTTGAAAAAGGAACAATCTCCTTGGTTTTGGTTTATCACATTTTTTGGACCTTGGAGATTACTTACGAAAAAGGAACCCCCATGGAGTCCATAGTTAAGCTCTTTTCATACTCTCTAAAATTGAAAAGATCGTTGAGTGACCTTGTTCCTTCACACTCATTAAATTGGTTCAGAAGAACATATACTAGCATGAGTTTAACCCTTTTTCCAGCCTGTAGATTATAGCAGAAAAAGGTACACCTCGGGAGATTCGTCTCGCCGAGAGATTTCTCCTCAATAACTTTTATACTTTTTCAGGATAAGGAGACTAAACTCAGAAAAAGGTTGTGAGTCCATATTTAAGCTCTTTTCAGACTCCTTAAAATTGAAAAGATTGTTGAGTGATCTTGTCTTTGTCACACTCGTTAAAATGGTTTTGAATATACGTCTTTTCGGTGCAATTTTGACCCTTTTTCGAACCGTCTGTTGTTCCAGAGTCTGTACTTAAGGCTTAGAAGTACAATGTCTAGGCATCCGAAAGTGAGTAAGGGGTAGAGAAGAAAGAAGTGTCAACCTTCGGAAAGGGAAGCTAGGGCTGATTTCTAGGTTGTTGTCTAGCTTCCAACTATTCCTAGATGTTCACGTCCCTTTCAATCGCTGCCCACAAATGTTCAAGTCCTACCCAGGTAGTGGTTGTTTTAAGAATAGTATCAAAAATATTCAAGGCAATGTGTGTTTGATTTGAAAGTCTGGGTTCAATATTAGGCTGTCTTGTCACAGGAACAGTCATAGAGGAACAAAATGATAAGAAAATCTCAATACTTTTTAGATGTTTTATCGATTTTGGTCGTATAAAGGAGAGTTATAGCTCCAATAGTGAAAAAAGGGTGCAAACCCAAGGACCTTTCCCATAACTGAGTTATATTTTAATACATGTGTATGAGGTGTAAGAAAACATTAAGTTGTCTATCATGTAAGGCTCCTATCAAGGGAGAATCTCACTTGTAAACAGAGGAAGAAAAAGATAAAGAAATAACCTGATGAAGCATAAAATATATATAGAAATGTAAAGTGTTCACTAGTCTTATACCTGCTGATAGCCGGTACAGAGGAAAAACAGTAAACGATATAGAAAACTAAAATTAATTTACTATAGTAGAGGTTGTACTAAATTATAGCGAAACATTCATTAGATACATATATGAAATGAAATTAGATATGGAATACAAGGAAACAAACTCATAACACAGTTGTGATGGAATTGAGAATCTTCGGATTTTTTTTATATTAACTCTCAAGGGAGTAAAACTCTATTACAATCGACCCAAAAAGGTCCAGCGCTTGTTCCTTCCTTCTAATGTATATTTATACAGATTTACATATGATGGAATCTCAATCGTACCAGGATTTTTAGTTACAACAAGAAGGAGATCAATCGTTTTGTTTCTTTATCTTTTTCTTTATTTGGTACCAGAATCTTGTCCCTTTGCATGCTTGGTACACATGACACATTTTTCCACTAGCCAAGATATCAACCTAGAAGGTTCCACATGACAATTGGCCTAAAAAATATAACAATCTCTGACTAATTGAGGTAACCTTTCTTCCATTTGTCGATCTAGGGTGTCGATAGTGAAAAATCACACACTTGGTTTAATAATCCATTTATCTATTTGAACTATGTTTGCCAGAGTTACTTGTGAGATTTCGGCTGAATCTCTTTCTTCTTTCTCATTTATATCAAGCGAGAATTTCACTATATTCATTTGGTTCAGTGCCTCAACATTGCTCTCACTATCAAAGCCTAACAGATTTCCATCTATAGAACCGAAGGCCTCTTCATAGGATTTCCTTACCCTCTTGGCTTGCAATTTGCCTTCTGATCTGCTGCGTTCCCATTCTTTCAACAGAATATTAACTCGGAACTATTTGTCGATTTCCTGTTTGTTGTAGCTATTACAGCCTCTTGAAATGAGACTTGAGCTACTCCAGCTTCTCTCCCTATGACAGATAAGTTTTCCAAGACTTGACCAATAAGCAGGCAGTTGTCCCGAATCATCTTTACCTTGGCAAGTAAACTTTGCTTAGCTGCAGAAACTCTGCTCTGAATCTCCATAGCCTGGGACTGGAATATCCCGATATTTATAACTTGGCTTTTAGTGAACTCTAATCTAACCTGTAGCTACCCTATCAAGTCTCTTTGCTAGCCTACTTGTATTTGACTGGTCTGAGCTACCATATTTTCTTGTTCGAGCTTAGCTTTGAGAAGCTCGATTTCCTTTTTATTGGCCATTCTTGCTTGTTCTATTCCTATGTTCACCTGGTCCATGGCAGCTTCCTCTGCTATGGCTAGTTTGGCTTCTAAGGTTTTGATGAGGCGATTTTTTCGCTTCAACTGATTTTTCAAAACCCCAACTGAAAATTGGTTTGTCGTAGCAAAAGCCCCTAATGTCTCGGCTATTTATGTCATGAATTATTCTTTATTCATATCTTTCCCGTCGGTCAACACCTTAAATTTCTTGGCTATTGATCCTGCTTCTTGATAGAATTCTCTTTTTACCACAATTTTTCTCTTTTTATCAAAAAAGAACTCATTTGGAGGGAGCTCTTCCATCCTTATAGGTCTCAATTCTTCATTGAAAATCCACCCTGTGTCTATGTTCCCTTGAGTTGACTATAAGGGAGTAATGGAGGCGATGGGATCTCCGATTTTCTTAGCTGATTGGCCTGGAGTGGCATTTGGAGTCTGCTTTTTTGGAGGATCGAGAGTTTTCATTTCTGGTTTCAAACTCCTTGTTTGCTCCTCCCTGTCCTGGTGTTCTTCTTGTCTGGATGCTGAATCTTTTGAGCCTTCGGCTTCTTTTTGTAGAACCTCTGTTGTTATTGGATTCTCACCCCACAATACTGGGGGAAGACAACTCCACCGATGTTCTTGGAATTTTAAAACATCAGCCCTTTCTTTAGGCACCCGGGCTTGTATCCGAGCTAAAACTTCGACATAAGATCTCGTGCCTCGGAAAATGTCATCCGAGGGAAAATTTTCGTGCTCAAACCTTTTAAGCCCACAATTGGCTAAGTGGATACTTATGACCCTATGTGGATCGTGCTTCTTGAATTCAACATGAACCAATTTCAGGTCTTCCAGGGCTGCTGCCTCAGCTTTAACATGCCCAAAATCTAACAAAGAATAGGAATTTAAATGAATAGGAAAAGGTGGCCATACCTTCTTAGAATATCCCTTAAGTTCCCTGCTTATGCCACCGATTATGGTTTGCCTGGAAATCTCATGACAAGACAGCCTATCGGGTATGAATAGTGGTAAGGCATTCGGAGGAAAAGAAGCACCGAAAACCCTGAGATACGAAAATTCTGCTTCCACGTACCAATCGGCTATACTGCTCATATTTACCACAATATTGTCTGAGATCTTAGGTGGAGAGTGGCCGAAGATAGTGACGTGCAACGGTACCATTACCCAGTTAAAGATTTCATATACAAAATCTGAAGCTTTGTCTTCCCACATCTTTGAATGGTAGATGTGGATGGGCTCAGCTTCTGATGGAGTCCAGCTCCAACTCATTAATGGAAAAGGTGTCAGAAAACACATGGCGTCCATGATATACGCGGACATAAAGAATGAAGCGATCTTTCCGCTCTCCTTCTTCTCTCAATACTCTGTAACTCGACTGGTAAAACTATCAGCTAATAGTCTAGCCCAGTCGAAGGAACAGCCTTCGGCGACTGAATGGATTAGAGGCACCCACTGAAGGAAAAAATGTGTGGTGTCCTCTCTCCCATATAATCTGTAGGTCATCATAGCTACATATTTAAACTGTGGTTCCAGAGAAGATATTGAATATATACCATTACTGTCCGCCCTAAACTTCGCAGGGTGTGAAACCCAATCTTTGATTAAACTGGACATACTCTTGTTGTATTGCACACATTCCTTATGTTTAAAATTTTCTAGGAATTCAGCATTGTATACTAAGTCTGACATGGTTGGAAACTTGTACATAACCTGCAATTGTTCGGGTATGAAAGTTCCAATAGTGACTCTCTGCTCGTTGACGATGGTTCTGGTTGGTATATCTACATGGTCTAATGCCCATTGGACCATATCGTAGTAAGGGAGAAGACATGTCCTAGACGCTACTTTATGCATTTGAGCATGGACGACGATCTTATATTTGGTGATCAGGTCATCTTTTTCATTGTCACTGGAATCATCTGAAACATCTATGAATTTGGACTGTAGAACCTCAGAAATATACGACCAGGTTCTGACAGAGTCAACACTTCGAGGTGAAGTATTAGAAACATTGTCTGAACCTTGTCCTAAAACCTCAATAGTGGTTTTAGATGCTTTTCGTAGGGCCATGGTGGGGGATTCTACTTTAGCTCTCCTATGATAACAATATGTATACATACATAAATTAGTTCGCTCTAGAAAGGTTTGCTCTATGTAGAATAGAAATGAAATTTGTGACAACAAATGAAAGATCCATGCCTTCGAACATTTAAAAATAGGTCGTCCTTAGGAACAGAATGGTCAAATCGTTCTTAAATATAAATTTAGCAATAAAAAACAAATCCTTACTTGTCGATTCGCCTCATTTCCAATTAATGTTCTAGATTTTGATAGTTCGTAATGCAAGTTGGCGCAAGGAAAGTTTAAAATTTCCTCGGAGACTGTGCATATTAATTTTCTTATTAAAACACTGGAAATGTTGCCTTAGCTTAATTAATCAGGCCTTTTTAAATGTTAATTAATATTTCAGCATTTGCCTCATCGGGAGCTTTCACTTTAACCCTTTGAACCTCTAAAACCCGAGATTGCGATAATTAGTTTTGGTTAATAAAAAATGTAACCAGGATTAAGCATTTAATTAATTACATTTTTATTTATATCGTGGCTTCACGACTCGGGGTTTTGAAGGTATAGCTTCCGAGAGGCTCGTATGCCGAGTTGCGAAATCACAAGATCGCGATGATATGATCTAATTAAAATGGAAGATAAAACTGGATTAAGTGTTTAATTAAATACGTTTTCATTTATATCGCGACTTCATGACTCAGGGCTTAGAAGGTATAGCTTCCGGGAGGCTTGTATGCCGAGTTGCGAATTCCCGATAGAGCTTAACCATCGTTAATATTTTTACCTTTAACATTAAACTGGGTTACTAAAACAATAATCTCGTGGTTTCAGCTGTCGGGGTTATGACAGTAAGACTTTTGGAGCTAGCCAACACCCAGACATGAAATATCGATGATGCTTAACCATGGTTTAGAGTATCTTTACTCTCGGTATTGATCTGGGTAAATGTTTTAAAACTATTTCGTCATTTTGCCCCTCGGGACTTGTATACTATGTGTTCTATAACTTCCGACATGCGACATCCCGAGGTAAAAAAGGAGAGACTCGTTTAAACGATTTAAAAATAAATAAATCACGCCTTAAGAGTATGATATCCATCACTGCTTGCGTGATGAGACTTCTAAGATTTTGGGGAAAATAAAGGAAAATACCAAAACCAGCTTTCGATTTCAAGCATTAAGATATAAAATTTAAAAAAAAGGCTAAAAAAAACCAAAGGCGGCTCCAACATAGGCTCCAACTAGGGATCCCGTTTTCCTGCAAGACGGGAAGAACAACAGACCATGTGCCTATATTGGGTAAATGGAGTCAATGGCTTTAATCCAGTGAAGATGTTCCTTAGAACAGGATACCGAAGGGGAAAAGAGACTTCCTTTTTTTTTACTTTCGAAAAGCTTTTCAAACTCAGATACTTTTTAAACTTAGTTGTAGACCTTTTCACAATTTTCTCCTTCTCATTACTGAATTCAAGTCTGCATTGAAACAATGAAAATCGTTCTAGGAGACCCAACAAATCTTGTGGCTATCGACTTGCATCAAAAGAAATAAATTATATGTTTTTAATCAGGAAGTCTTGTCTGAACTCAGGATGTAGATCGAGTTTTGAAAAAATTGGTTACCAGAGCAGAGTGATATTCATGTATAACAGCCTTACAGATATCTTAGATATTTCTTCACTACCAACAATCCTGTTCAGTACCCCGATGAAGTTATTTGGCCCTTTTTAATGAATTTACTTTCACCACTTCGGAATATATTTATGCATTTAAATGTTGATGCGAGGGTAATCATTTCTGAATTTCCTTTCATCGTCTTCTGGACTAGCTGGGGGCAATCATTTCTAAATTTTCTTTCACCACCTGTCTTATAATTTGGTTTTTTAGAGCACGAAGTGGGGGAAATAAATTTGTATGAGGGTTGATATCTGTGTAATATTTTACTCTATAGGTCTGCCAACTTACTTTGATTACTCAGTACCAACCTTCCCTTAACTTTCACAACACCTTAGTTCACAGGGAGAAAGGGATTTTTTTTTTTTTTTTTTTTGGAGTTTTCAATTTGAGCAAGCCTCAATCCTCCGAAACTGTTGAAAAACCTAGAAAAGTCAGGATCACTTAGGCGTCACTTTATTTAGTAAGGGACCGAGGAGTTGTGAAGACCAACTTACTTTTCATAATCTGCTTTGAAGCTTTCGAGGTTAAAAAGTAATCCCTTCTCCCTTATCCCTTCTGGCTTTTCAAAAGGTAAATCTGAAAACAAAAAAGGGTGATAGATAGAGATCTACAAACTGAAAAACAAGGGTCAAAAATCAAAACTAACTCTTGAAAATCTCTTTCGAGGGTGCTTTGCTTTGGGTGACTTATTCATTTCGTCTTATTCTTTTGTAAATGCTTAACCACAGAAATGTTCCTTTATTTATTATTTCAGATGATACTGTCGTATTCTTATGGGGTTATCTTGGTTTCCCTTGAGAGTCCTTCAAAACAAGACTTCATGAATTCTCCCTTTATCTTACCATTTCATTTTCTTTCCAAACTATCAAAAATCTCTTTTATCACCTGTTTAAGCGAATTTATTTTTCGATACACGACTTTCTGTTTACTTCTCCTGTTCATTTAGTTTGCAGCGAGAATCTGTAAAAAGGAAAATATGAAGGTTCTCAAGGATTTTTGAAACGTGTCAAAAATTTTACGAAAAGAAAAGAAAATCAAAATAGCAATGCGTAATGAAATATATATACATATGTAAAAAATTCTATATATGAATATACACATATATTTTTATTTTGGCGACTGCTTATGTCATATAATGTTTCAGATAACGCTTGTTGACAGGAGCGTTGAGGATTTCACCATCTAGATTTTCTAGTAGGAAAGAATTTTTTCCTTCAAGAGTTGAGACTCTGAATGGCCCATACCAGAGGTGATCGAATTTACCATGTTTTTCTATTTCTTCCCTCCTTGCATCCCACCTTAATACTAAATCACCTGGGAGGAAATCTCTGTCCTTTACCCTACGGTCGAATAATGCCTTCATGTCGTCTTGGTACTTCTGCAACCTTTCATCTACTTCGACCCTGTGCTGTTGAATCTCGATTAGCTAGTTTATCCTTCTGGTGACATGATTAGGTTCTTCTTTCTGATCTTTCCATAATTTCATCACAGGGAGCGCTAAATTTATAGGTAACACCACATCTGTCCCATATACCATATGAAAAGGGGAAATGCCGATATAATTTTTAGTGCCTATGCGATTCGCCCACAAGGCATACTTTAAATGCACATGCCAAGACTTTTTGTTTTCATCCAATACTTTATTAATTATATTGATTAGGCTCTTGTTAGATGACATGGCCAGTACATTTCCTTGGGGGTAATACGTTGTGGAATGTCCAAGAACAATATTATACTTTTGGCAGAAGCTGATCATAGCCATAGATTTGAAAGGTTGGGCATTATCTGTGACTATCTTTCGGGGGCAGCCAAATCTTGACAAAATATTGTCTTCTAAGAAATCTGTTACCATTGATTCAGTTGCCCTTTTGGTTGGAATAGATTCCACCCATTTAGTAAAGTAGTCTGTGGCAGTTAAGATTAACTTTTGTTGGGTGCTAGAATGTGTATTAATCTCGCCTATAAAATCTAGGCCCCATTGTTGAAAAGGGGCTTCAGTTTTGACCAGAACTAGAGGTAGCGTCGAGAGTTTCTGTTTACCTGCAAATAGTTGACAAGGGTTACAAGCTCGAACCTTGGCGTTAACATCTAAGAAATGTTTTGGCCAGTAATACCCAGCCCTCAGAATTTTGTAAGATCTGTCCCTCCAAGTGTGATGTCCTCCACACACTCCTTCGTGACATTCACTTATAACCCTTTATGTTTCCGATTCGACTAAGCAGATTAACAAGAAACCGAGTGGGTCTTTCCAATATAGTTGATTTTCGTCAATACAATACTTAACCGCATGAAGCTTTAAAGTCTTGGCTTTTGATGGTGATAGTTCACTCGAGCATTTTAGAGTTAGCAGGTAGGATACTATGTTTCTGTACCATTCTGATGATATGAACTTCTCTTCGATCTTAATTGTATTTGTTTTCTCATCAAGCTCATTTATGTTCATGTCTTTCTCACATTCCTGTAGGTAGTTTATATCCAGAGCTCTGAGATTTGATTCAGCCAAAAGTTTTTCCAGGCCTTGTCCCTTTATCAGTTTAGTAGGTTTGATTTCCAAGTCAAATTCTTGAATCTTGGCAAGCCATTGTCCTCTTTTCCCATCACTGTCTGGTTATACCAAAATATCTTTCACAGAATTGGTAGGCACGTACGCAATTATCTTGGAGTGTAATACATATGTTCTAAATGCCTTCAGTGCTTTCACCATGGAATACGCTTGTTTTTCTATTATATCATATTTAAGTTCTGCATCTCTGAGGCTCTTGCTAAAAAAATCAATCAGTTGTTCGAAACCCTCTTCGTTTTTTTGGAGGAGCACCGCGACTATTGTGTGTTCGGAGGCAAATGAGAAAATAAAAAATTCTTTCAGATAATCGGGGCTTGCCAACACAGGTGCCTCGGCTATGAATTTCTTAATGTGTGTGAACGATGATTTGGCCTATGTTTTCCACTTTACTTCGTTGTTCTTTTTCAGCATATTTGTGATCAATTTTACAATTTCATCGAATTTTCGGATAAATCTTCATAAAAAAATTATTTTTCCTAAGAAAGATTGAATTTCTTTTACATTTCTAGGAATGTTTATAGTGTCTATCGCTTCAACCCTCTTAGGATCAATTTTAATTCCATCCTTAGATACAATATGACCCAAAATTTTACCTTCTTGCATGGCGAAGTGTGATTTCTTGGGATTTAAGGACAGACCAAACCTGTGACATTTTTCGAATGTTTGTTTAAGATGTACCAAATGCTCTTCGTCGGATTTGGAGAAAACCGTCAAATCATTGAGATAGATGACTACAAACTTATCCCTCTCTCCGATGAAAGTGATTTCCATAGTGTGTTGGAACGTGGCTCCTGCATTCATCAAACCAAAAGGCATTTTATCATACATGAACGTACCCCAAGGGGTAGTAAAAGATGTTTTTTCTTTATCTTGTTCATTCATGGCAATTTGATTATATCCAGAGAAACCATCAATCATAAACATTTTGTTCGCCCCAACTACCTTTTCTAGCACATGATCCACTTTAGGCAGCAGATAGTTGTCTTTAAGAGAGGACTTATTTAGATTTCTGAAATCCACGCACAGTCTAATTTCCCCATTCTTTTTTCTGACCGAGACCAGGTTTGTGACCCAGTCAGAATATCTCATAGGTACTATAATTTTCTTCTCTAAAAGCTTTTTCACTTCTCTCTTGACCACAGGCAATAAAATGGGGTTGATCTACCTAAGCTTTTGTCTAAAGGGTTTGACCCCAGGCTTTAGAGGTATCTTGTGATCGATCATCGTAGTGTCGTAGGTTCTTAACTCGTCGTAAGACCAGGCAAAAACGTCTTTAAATTGTCTAAGTAGGTCCTTATACTTGACTTTTATTTCAGGGGGGAGGAGTTTAGATATTTTAACCATCCTGGACTCTTCTTTGGTTCCTATGTCACAATCCTCAACCTCTTCTGGTTGGGGTTGTAAGGTGTATTTTACAGGTATGTCGTTTTGATCAAACAATCTTTCCAGAGGAATTAGTCCTTTCAGAATCTAGTTATTTTTTAGGATCAGCATGCGATGATTTGCGATTTTGTCTTGGAAAGATTGAGGGTCCTCCCCTTCTTGCATGATCCATATATGGTCATTCTGATTTACTTGATCTACGTAAGTTTCGAAAAATTCACCTACTAATTCAAGAAACTTCTTAATTTGTTCATCATCCTCAAAAACCTACCAGTGTTGGATATTATCTGGTATAGATGGTCTGTGTCTTATCTCTATGTGATACTTCAATTTAAAAGTTGTAGGAGGAGTGAAAGTTGAAGCTGCTTTAGCTAATGCATCATCCTGTAAGTTTTATGTGCGTGGGATGAAGTGGACATTTACAGATGAGAAAAAGTTCTCCATTATATCCCAGGCACAATTTCTCTATACTCTTAATCTGGGATGCTTGGCCTGGTATTGCCGGTTTATTTGTTTGACTATCAACTCCGCATCTCCGTATACCTCTAGATTTTTTTATTTTTAGCCTCCTGGGACCCTCTAATCCTAAGACCAAGGCTTCGTATTCACATACATTGTTATTATAATCTATATCCCATTGTAGTCTGTAAGAAAAGGGACAAAGTACCTTTCTTCGGGTGCCACGAAAAGCACTCCTACACCAGTTCCTTCGCATGACAAGGCACCGTCAAAAAACATTTTCTAGATGTCGGTGTTACACATATCCTTGGTCATGTAACCTGACTCTTCATTTTATATATCATTTTCCTTTGTGCAAACATCTAAAATGTCATCAAAAGATACGATACAATTTCCTAAATCTTGATCTGCAATGTAAATAGGGAAATTGTTTAGATTTTGAGGGTTGCTTACTGTATATGCTAACCTCGTCTCCCCATACAACCAAGTAAATTGCCCACCAAACACATGAATCATGGCGTACATCATATCTAGTTGAAGAGAACCCCCCAGCTTGGCTCCCCATGACCTAGACAACAGTAAGTTTTACTTGGGGGGAATATCAACAATGACCACATCCATCAAGATGCTCTTAACTAGGACCTGTGCCAGGGTGACTACCAAATCCTTTATCATTCCCATGCACTTAACTTTCCTTGAATCAAATGAGTAAAGATCTCCGTAAGGTCTGGTGATCTGGAGGCCCAATCTGTCCATAATAATTTTAGGCATCACGTTCTGTGAGGCTACGGAGTCTAGGATGCAATTATGTTGCAGTTGATTGTACACATTTAAGGTGATATAAAAGGGAGAAATAGTTTCTTTGGACCCTTCAAAATGTGGACCAAAAGTGATGTTGGGCTTATCATCTTCCAGGTTCAAAACGTTAGATTGGCTTTCTAGCTCTGAAACACCTATCACTTTGGTAATCTGCTTTTGATAAATTGGGTTTTTCGCTAACTCTACCAGAGGAATTGGTATCTTAATTTTATTTATCTCATTTTCGAAACTGAAAACTCCGCTCATCTTGTATGTTTCTCTGGTTGGGACTTCTGAATCCTTCTTTTCCAACTTATTTGTTTGGACTGCCTTATTAATCATGATCTTGGATAAAGGTGTATTTGTATTAGCCACTTCGGTTTCCTCTGTTTGAGTCTCAACCTTCTCCACTTCGGGTTCTTGTGCATTTACTGCTTTCGCTTTGCTGTTAGGTAACACAGTTTCTTCCGGGGTAGGGTCATAAGTTTGACCTCTTGGGAGAATTTTCTTAGGTTGAGTAGTTGAAATGGGCTTACTCTTAGATCTCAGGTTATACCTAGGTTGGACCTCAACCATTATCATATCGGTTTCTTCTTGATAACTACAAAGGTCAGTATAATCTCTTTCTTCACCCTGAATAGACAATTGTTGAGTGTTTAGAGATTTTTCATAATCCTCTCTAGTCAGATAAGGTTGTGTGCAATCATCACCCAAGTTTGTGACATCATCATGTAAATCTCCGAAATCTTGGAGATCACTCCCTCCTTTAAAATGTTCGGTCTTTAGGGGAGTTTGTATTTTCTGATCTTCATTTTTTATCTGTCTTTGCTGGTTTGGGGGATTGGGATTCCTCCTGAAATCCTTTTTGGCGAAATAATCGGATTTGGCTTGTTCTAGATCCATCCTAGATATTGTATTAGACATCTCCTTAATTATCCTGTCCATATCGTCTATTTTGTCATCTGTGTATCTATTAGACCCTGACGGCCCTGCTTGTTCTCTAAAGCATCTAGTTTCTCGGTTTCCCGCTTCTACTTTAGCTTTTAACTTACCAGAAGCCATCATATTTGACTCAACTTCCACTATGTCATCTTGCATTCAGTTTAGAGTAGCTACCCTTCTTTCTCGTAAAAGAAGTGCAAAATCTAGTTCGAAAGCCCCTGTGAAAGTTACTTTGGTTGTGGGTTGGGACGGTTTAACCTCGACTCGGATTTTGTTATACAGCTTGTTGAATCTTTGAATAAAATCCATAACTATTTCTGAATTCTTTTTTCTTAAAGACCCAAACTCGGTTAAATAGTATAGGTGGTCCTTTCTTTCACCCCATTGTCTAAGGAAAGCATCTTCCAAGGTGTCATAGGACAAGATAGATCTTGCAGGTAGACTCCGAAACCAATTTCGGACTTGACCTTTGAAGGTTTGGATGAAAATAATCAAATATACATCTTCATGTTCGAGACCTAAGATGTCTGCGAATTGATCAAAGAAATTTATGTGTTCGGCTGCGGTCAGATCTCCTTCCCCAGTGAATTTTGGCAAATTTTTTATATAATTTTCGGGAAGGTCATGCAGAGGAACAGTAAATACCAAAGGAGCGTATTTTGTTGCCACTTTAGCAAAGACTCTGGGAGGGGGGGAAAGCCCTTGACCTCCAGCTCCTCCCCTAGGGGTACCCCCACCTCCTCCTCCAGGAGGACCCCCACCACCTCCTCCGGTGGCTTCCATTGATATTAGTGGGAAGTTGTAAAGGGGGTTTTGGAATATTAAAAGAAAATCTTTACTTTCTTCGCGGGGTGAGAAATCTGAGGATGATTGGTAAGATAGGTGAGGAATTGGCTCTTCATACTTCCAAGAGATGTAATCAGGAGAACCAACAGGTGTGGAAACTGGATGTGTGAAATATTCTTCGAGACTGTGTGAGGTCGCGGAATTTAGCTGAAGAGTCAACGATATATCAATAGCAGATAAATTTTCTACAGGACTTTTTCCTTTATGTACTACAAAGGTTATTGGATGGGTTTAGCTTCTAATTTCAAAGCAGTTTGATGTTAGATCCTTAGTGTCGAAAAGAGGGCTACATGAAGTTGAAGGTTCAGAAGAACTCTTGGTCTTCATTTGTGGGTATTTAAGCTGATAGACTGCAGGGGTCAGCTTAAGAGAGCCTCTCGCCTTTAAAATCTTCTCAGGATCGGTAACGGGTGTGGTCTGTTTACCATCCGGGTTTTGCCTGGTATTACTTCATCCAAATGTTATCTTACTAATCATGGATTCACCAAGTGAAAGATTGGAAAGCCTTTAAAAGGTGTGCACTCTTTGTTCACTATCAAAGGGTGGCACTTTCAACGAAAAATGTCATTTTCTCAGGGAAAAAGATTTTGTAACCTCGGTCCCCGACAACAACGCCAAAAAGATGTTGTTCTAGAGTCTGTACTTAAGGATTAGAAGTACAGTGTCTAGGCATCCGAAAGTGAGTAAGGGGTAGAGAAGGAAGAAGTGTCAACCTTCGGCAATGGAAGCTAGGGATGATTTCTAGGTTGTTGTCTAGCTTCCAATTGTTCCTGGATGTTCACGTCCCTTTCAATCGCTGCCCACGAACGTGCAAGTTATACCTGGGTAGTGGTTGATTTAAGAATAGTATCAAAAATATTCAAAGAAATATGTGTTTGATCTGATAGTCTGAGTTCAATATTAGGTTGTCTTGTCACAGGGACAGTCATAGAGGAACATAATGATAAGAAAATCTCAATACTTTTTAGATGTTGTCTCGATTTCGGTCGTATAAAGGAGAGTTATAGCTCCAGTAGTGAAAATAGGGTGAAAACCAAAGGCTCTTTCCCATGACTGAGTTATATTTTAATAAATGTGTATGAGGTGTAAGAAAACATTAAGTTGTCTATCATGTAAGGCTTCTATCAAGGGAGAATCTCACTTGTAAACAGAGGAAGAAAAAGATAAAGAAATAACCTAATGAAGGATAAAATATATATAGAAATCTAAAGTGTTCACTGGTCTTATACCTGCTGATAGCCAGTACAGAGGAAAAATAGTAAACGATATAGAAAACTAAAATTAATTTACTATAGTAGAGGTTGTACTAAATTATAGCGAAACATTAATCAGATACATATACGAAATGAAATTAGATATGGAATACAAGGAAACAAACTCATAACACAGTTGTGACGGAATCGAGAAACTTCGGATTTGCTTTATATTAACTCTCGAGGGTGAAAAACTCTATTACAATCGACCCAAAAAGGTCCAGCGCTTGTTCCTTCCTTCTATTGTATATTTATACAGATTTACATATGATGGAATCTCAATTATTTCAAGATTTTTAGTTACAACAAGAAGGAGATCAATCGTTTCATTTCTTTATCTTTGTCTTTATTTGGTACCAGAAGCCTGTCCCTTTGCATGCTCGATAAAAGTGACACATTTTTCCACCAGCCGAGATATCAACCTAGAAGGTTCCGCTTGACAATTGGCCTAAAAAATATAACAATCTCCAACTAATTGTGCTAACCTTTCTTCCATATGTCAGTCTAGGGTGTCGATAGTGCACAATTGCACACTTGGTTTAATAATCCATTTATCTATTTGAACTATGTCTTCCAGAGAATTTCGCTATATTCATTTGGTTCAGTGTCAACATTGCTCTCACTATCAAAGCCTAACAGATTTCCATCTATAGAACCGAAGGCCTCTTCACAGGATTTCCTTACCCTCTTGGCTTGCAATTTTCCTTCTGATATGCTACGTTCCCATTCTTTCAACAGAATATTACCTCGAGTTTGTTCCGAAATGGAAAACTCAGAACTATTTGCCGATTCCTTGTTTGTTGTAGCTATTACAACCTCTTGAAATGCGACCCAAGTTTCTCCAGCTTCTCTCTCTCTGACAGATAAGTTTTCCAAGACTTGATCAATAAGCAGGCAATTGTCCCGAATAGTCTTTACCTTGGCAAGTAAACTTCGCTGAGCTGCAGAAACTCTGCTCCAAATCTCCATAGCCTGGGACTGGAATATCCCGATATTTATAACTTGGTTTTCAGCGAACTCTAAATTAACCTGTAGCTACCCTATCAAGTTTCTTTGTTGGCCTACCTGTATTTGACTGGTCTGAGCTACCAATTCTGCTTTTTCGAGCTTATCTTTGAGCAGCTCGATTTCCTTTTTATAGGCCATCCTTTCTTGTTCTATTCGTGTGTTCGCCTGGTCCATGGAAGCTTCCTCTGTTATGGCTAGTTTGGCTTCTAAGGTTTTGATGAGGCAATTTTTTTACTTCAGCTGATTTTTCAAAACCCCGTCTGAAAATTGGTTTGTTGTAGCAAACGCCCCTAATGTCCCGGTTATTTCTATCATGAATTATTCTTTCTTCATATCTTTCCCATCGTTCAACACCTTAAATTTCTTGGTTGTTGATCCTGGTTCTTGATAGAATTCTCTTTTTACCACAACTTTTCTCTTTTTGTCAAAAAATAACTCATTTGGAGGGAGCTCTTCCATCCTTATAGGTCTCAATTGTTCATTGAAAATCCACCCTGCATCTATGTTCCCTTGAGTTGACTGTAAGGGAGTAATGGAGACGATGGGATCTCCGATTTTCTTAGATGATTGGCCTAGAGTGGCAACTGGAGTCTTCTTTTTCAGTGGATCGAGAGTTTTCATTTCTGGTTTCGGACTCCTAGTTTGCTCCTCCCTATCCTAGTGTTATTCTTGTTTGGGTGCTGAATCTTTTGAGCCTTTAGCTTCTTTTTGCTGCACCTCTGTTGTTATTGGATTCTCACCCCACAATACTAGGGGAAGAAAACTCCACTGATGTTCCTGGAATTTTAAAACATCGGCCCTTTCTTCAAGTGCTAGGGCTTGTATCCGAGCCAAAACCTCGGGATAAGATCTCATGCCTCGGAAAATGTCATCCAAGGGTGAATTTTTGTGCTCAAACCTCTTAAGCCTGCAATTGGCTAAGTGGTTACTTACGACCCTATGTGGATCATGCTTCTTGAATTCGACATGAACCAATTTCAGGTCTTCCATGGTTGTTGCCTCAGCTTTAGCATGCCCAAAATCTAACAAAGAATAGGAATTTAAATGAATAGGAAAAGGTGGCCATACCTTCTTAGAATATCCCTTAAGTTCCTTGCTTACGCCATCAATTATGGTTTTCCTGGCGTTGCACCTCTTTCGTCACCTTAGTGAGCAAAATAGAGGTTCTTGGAAGCTTAGTTGGGTTTGCAAAGAAGGACAGCTGCAAGGAAAAGGGTTAGAAAAATAAATATAAAACAACAACTAAGAATTAAACTAATAAATAAAACAACAACTAAATTTATAAACATAGGGACATAAGGACAAAAGAAACAATGAGACCCATATCACCAATGATAAGGCTGATATTAGTGAAAGAAAACACCGAGAAGCAATGGGGACTATGAGTCCCTTCTTCCTCCAAGGGAGGGCTCTTGAACCCCCACAAGTAAGCTCTTCTTACAACTTTGAAAAGGAAAATGAAAATGGTGAAAGAATTCTTTGCTAATCCACTCAAGGGGTGAGATGGATTGCCCAAAGCAATGATGCAAGTATAATCTTGGCAAGGATAGAAGAGTCCTCAAGACTAAGGACTATTTTATGTGGTTGCAGGTGAGCATTGTGCACGATTTTGGTTGGTTAGAGACAGTGGGATTGGTCCTAGCTCCAAGACGTTGTGGCTATTGAGGAGCCAGGTGTACGTGCGACTTTGGCAGCCTATGGGCTGCTGAAGTTCTTTGAGTGCCCGTTGATACAGGTGCAAGAGTATCTCCTGCAGTTTCTTATCCAGATGTGGAGTTCGGACCTGCATTGTTTCATAGTGCGGGGAGAGCATATTTCCTTCACTATGGTGGAGGATGTATACTTTTTGACTGGGCTCCCATTTCGGGGAATTCCCCTACTGGCGGAGCCAGTATTACCGAGGGATCTGGCGCTAGTGACAGTTGGCCAGAGATATTGTTCGGGGCTGAACTTTATGTCCGGAACTGTCATGAGCATTGGGGTGATGGATGCCCTGGCGCATCGTTGCATAGCAGCGATGATTGGGAGAGTTTATGGGTCGTTGGCGACGCAGTGGATTAGTGGTGGCTAGCTGATTGTGATGGAGAGAGTGTTGGCCAGTGAGCACTTTGCCTGAGGGCTTATGCTGCATGCCAGGATGGTAGGGCAGCTGGACCACTATCGGTCCATGGATATTGGAGAGTTTTCCTTTGGGTCCATCCTGGTGGCCTGGTTTTTGGAGAGGGTGTCGATGTTGCGCCCGAGGATTTTATTGGGTGCGCCTGGGGCGCGAGAGCCGCGACTAAAGCGATGGTCAACTATTTTTCTTTTCCATGGTGGTGGTGAGGGTGACCACTTCTTTACTGTTGAGGCGGTGCAGGTGTGGCGACAGATGTCGTAGGTGATATTGCAGTACCCCTATGCCGAGGTTGACTTCCAGGAGGATTCGGACATGGTGTTGCCTCCAGGGGAGGTTTTTGACCATCAAGGTATGTTGATGATTTTGATATATATGTTTTTTGTTTGAGATAGCATGAAATATGTATATGATATAGATGTTGATACTATTTGTTGCTTGTTTTTATGTGCAGATGTGGCACCTCGTGGGCGCGAGGTGGAGTTGCGGAGAGGACCGGCTCGTCAGGAGCCGAAGAGACCACCACGGGGAGGGCCGCATGTTGGAGAGAGACATCAGTGTGAGGACGCCGTGACGCAACTAACTGATCTGGAGAGGGCAGCGAGGAGACATCGGTTTAATGACCTTGGTGCTGGGCCATCACATGCTCCTCCGGCGGATGCCAGAGTAGATTTTGAGGACATACGCCGTCACCTGGAGGCGATGTTACAAGGCATGCCTGAGGGCATGTGGTCTCGCATCTAGGATGAGGGGATCCTAGAGCAGTGTGTGGGGATTCCTCCGCCATGGTAGGCCGTGGTACAACGGGCAGCGGTAGCTGGTGCTGTGATGACCAGACGATTACCTCCAGGGCAAGAGGGACCAGTAGGGGGTGGGCAACCACCGCCTGAGGGAGGGGCAGGCGGTGGTACTCTAGAGGCACCTTGAGTGTGCTCTATGTATTGATGTATTATTTTGTATATAGGCTGGTGAGCCCATTTTGTACCGAGGTGCTTCACTGGCCTGCGGATACTTGTATTTTTGTATGTAAATATTTGGATGGCACTGTAGACCTTTTTATATATACATGAGTATACATGTTGAGATCTATGTGGTGTTTACATGTGTTTTGTTAATGTATTGATGATGTCTAATCTATATATGCTATGATAGGTTGTTGATATGTTTATGTATGTGTAGAGGTAGCTTGATGTGATATATGCCACTCTAACACAATATTAGCTAGGTTATCTATAGTTTGATTCAATTGTCTTGGAATATGTGGAAATGTAATGGAATCAAAATGTCAAGATAACAGTATAACATGCAGGTATTTGCGAAAGAGGCAAGGATCACGTACACGGTACACATTGTTGAGTTGGAAAACGACTAGTTGAGAGTCGAGAAATATGCTAAGGTGACGAATACTATGATGTTGGGCATCAGCCAGGAGGCCAATGACGACAATGTATTCGACTTGGTTGTTGGTCATTGAACCCAAACATATGTCGCTTGAATGGAGCATTTCATGTGAGGGGGTGCAGAGAGCCCAAGCGGTCGAAGCGAGATTTTGTGTCCAACGACTGGCGCCGTCGGCGTAACCGATGTGGTAGGCCAGTGGAGGAAGCATCTGTCAATAGCAAAAATGAGAGTTTAGACGTGAGGGATGTGAAAAAGATTAAAAATACTATAAAAGAAATAATCTAAAGTAGAATGACTACGTTTAAGCATAAAATTTCTTTAAATACAACCTATTGATGGGCTCTTTGAGAGAGAGGCCTTCGGGAGAGGCCAAGATGTATGCGCCTTTGGTGAGGCAATGTTGGATAATGTATGGTCCATGTCATAGTGACTCGAATTTTCCATGACCAAAGGTATCATGAGCGATATCGTAAGCCAGGACGAGGTCGCCGTCGCGAAATGAGTGAAGGTTGACATGTAGATCAAAGTTAGCCTTTGATCATTTTTTAGCTGCCTCATTGTTCTGTAATGAAGATCGACAATCCTCATCCAGAGACTCTTAAGGTCAACAAGCACTTCTCCATTGGAGCATTGTCGGGTAATATCTCAATTGCGGTGCATAGGGTGGGAATTTCGCACTCGATGGGAAGAGTGGCCTCAACCCCATGGACTAGAAGAAATGGTGTGAAACCAGTAGCTGTTTTCACAGCCGTATGATAACCCCATGGCGCGGAAAATAACTTATGATGCCAATTGGTCTTATGTTTATTAATCGTGCGCTGTAACATGGTATTGAGGACCTTGTTAACTACTTCGACCTGTCTGTTAGACTGAGGGTAATATGGTGAGGAAAACTCGTGGGAGAATCCTAACCAAGATGAGAGTTTGACTAAAATCTCATTCTCAAAGTGTTTCCTGTGATCAGAAACCAGTTGGAGTCGTACTCCAGAGCAAGATATGGCGTGGTTAAAGAAAAAATGCGCTGCGATGTCAGCGGTGTTGTTGAAGGTGGGCATAGCTTTGGCCCATTTGGTGAAGTAATCAATGGCGACAACAATGTATTTGTTACCATTGCTGGAGGGGGGATTACAAGTCATGAAGTCGATGCCCCATTTGCAAAAGGGGTCGACAGTGATGAATGGATGGAGAAGAGTAGGTGGCACGCGGGTTTTGTTGGCGTAAAGATGACACTTCTCACATCGTTTCACGGCGTGAATGCAATCATAAAACAAGGTAGGTCAAAAGTAACCTACTCGGATAATATTCTGAGCAGTGGATATTCCCAAAAGATGGCCCCCACATGCATTCCTATGGCAGTCATTCAAGACTCTATCGTCCTAGTCAATGGTCAGGCAACGATGAATAATGGTGTCGACTCCTCGCCGGTATAGGATGTCTCTGATGAGGAGGTAGCAGGGGGCCTGATGGCAAATATGACGACGAGCATCTCGTGAAAGGTGGTTACCGAACTTTTAAGTTCGGAGGTAGACGAGGATGTCACCGTACCAAGGATCATCCGAAGTGATGTGAAAGAGGTGTTTGTCGAGAAAGTTGGTATTGACGGGGGCACTGGTGGTGTTAGAGGGGAGGGTCATGACAAGTTCGGCGAGAACGAGGGCTTTCTTGCTCTTGGGTGTTGAGAATTCAAGATCGTACTCCTAAAGGACAATGATCCATCGAGCAAATTTTTCGTTAATTTTCCGACGACTGAGCAAGTATTGCATCGGGTTGGAATTGGCGACAACCTTAGTTGTGAGAAGTAGAATGTAGTGACACAGTTTCTGGACTGCGAGGACAACTGCAAGAGCTAGTTTCTCTTCATGTTTATACTTCAAGGGTGGCCCTGAGAGGTTTTTACTAATGTAATAAATGACATGCTCACGATTTTCATCACCTAGATGCACGAGAACTCCTGCTACTAAAACAGCTGATGCTGATACGTCGAGGATATAGTCATGATTGGAGTCAGGTGCACTAATTAAAGGGGTGTTGGAGTGTGCCAATTTAAGATCATCAAATGACTGTTGGGCATGTTCATCCCAGTGAAATGGGATGTCGTGACGTAGTAAGTGAAGGAAACCGTGTGCGCGAATGGCGTAGTCTGGGACAAATCGTCGTAGAAAGTTATCTTTTCCTTGTAGGCTATGAAGTTGACATAAATTCCAGGGAGGTGGAATTTTGGTGATAGCTTGGACTTTGAGGGGGTCCACGGTAATACCGCTTTGGGAAACGATGAAGCTGAGGAGGCGCCCTACGGTGACATAGAAAACGCACTTGAGGGGACTCAAGAGGATTTTGTACTAACGACACCGTTGGAAGATGATTCGCAAGTCATCAAGATGTTGGGTGAATTTCTTGGATCGAGCTGTGAGATCATCCAAGTATGCGAGGATGATATGAGACAGATCGTGAAAGATGTATGTCATAGCCCGTTGGAAAGTTGCGCCAACATTATTTAAGACAAAACGCATGACACGATATGAAAAAGTACCCCAAGGGGTAGTGAATGCGTTTTTATACTGATCGGTTGGGTGAATTTGAATTTGATTATAACCAGAGAAACTGTCCATGAAGGATAGAGCCTCGTGGCCTGCGCAGTCGTCGATAATTTGATCGATGAAAGGCGTTGGAAAGTTGTCTTTGGGACATGCGTGATTGAGATCACGATAGTCCATGCAAACATGGATAGTTCCCTATTGTTTGTTAACGGGTACAGGGTTTGAAACCCATGATGTATAGGCGATGGGGTAAATGAACCCGGCAGCACGTAATTTGTCAATTTCGGCTTTGATGGTTGCTGCTTTGGATGGGTGCAGCGGTCATTGTTTTTGACGAACTAGTGTAATGTCGAGCCAGGTGTCGATGCAATGTTCGACTATAGAGGGATCCAGGCCAGGCATTTCCATGTATGACTAGGCAAAAATATCCCGATATTCCTGGAAGAGGGCTTTATAGGCGGTGATTTCTTGAGGAGTGCAAGCGGCTCCAATGGCGATTTCCTTGACGATGCCATTTTTTATGGAAATGTCAATTTTAATGGTTGAGGAAATGTTGGCCATGTTGCCTTCTTCAAAAGCATCAGAGGTAGGAATGGGGTTCTTGAACCAGTCGATAGGCCCTGATGGGATAAAATATTTGGTTTCGACCGCATAGATGGGGTATTTGTTAGGCGGTGTGGAGGCTTCATGTGGAAAGAAGAGTGCGCGGTGGTGTAGCACATCCCATGGGTAGTCAAGGTTGTTTAACTCTTCAAGTATTTCCTCATCACAGTGGAAGTGACAGGAATACAAGGGGTCATGAAGAGTGATATCGGTGACTATTGTTGTGTGGTTTCCCCCTAGTGATGAAGAAGTAGGGGAAAAAACGCAAGGAGATGGTGATGGTTTTCCTGACATAAACCAAATATTGAAGTACTGAGGAGTACCCGTGGTAGTTGGGTGTAAAATGTTCATAGGGAAATGAGCAGGAGAGTTGGGGGGTGAATCCTCAGATAAGTCATCTAAGAACCGTGGAGGCATTGGAAGGGCCTTGGGTTCGGGAGAAATGACATGAAGAACCTCTAGTGATGAGGTAAGGTCAACTATTGACTCTATTGGTCTGTGAAGCAAAGTCAATTGTCGTTTCCTGTATTCAATGATCATAGGACACTGGTATGTAAAGTGATCCAATTATTCACATAGAGAGCAAGGGCATCTCATGCGTTCATTGACGGAAGTGGTGGCATAACGGATGTCAGTGATGTTTGTTAAGGATGATGTAGCGGGATTGGGGTTGCTCTGGAAGCTTTGGTGTACTGCGGCTAATGTTTGCTGAAAGCATGGCAGTGTTGGGAAATGGTGGGTAGAATGGCCATATTTTGAGCATATAGCGCAAGAGAATTTGGTTCACAACCCTTTACTACTTGAATGGGCGGTGGTAGTGACAGTACTGGCGAGCGTTGAGGGAGTTTGATTGAGTGGAATTAAATTCCGTAAATCTGGTAGGGATGGGAAATTGTTGGTTTGGTGTCCATCTTTCTCACATAGCACGCAAGGGGGTTGGACGTGCAGAAGAAGTGGAGCTGTGGAATCCTTTTTATTTCTCCTACCCCCAACTGTGGTAGGGGGGGTAGTGAGTGGGGGGGGTAGAGGGTATGGTGGGAGTGAGTATGGGAATCGTCATTGGGATTCCTTCTGTTTGGGGGGGAAGAGATGGTCGAGGGACCATCTAGGGTGGATGTAAATACCAAACTAGGATTGCTAACACCATATTAGGGAGGGTAAGTGTTGCAGCTACCTGGAAAGCTTCGATGCCCATTGGAGGGTAAAAGAAGGGGATTTGAGTGATGGCTTGGGGAACTGTCTCCCAAACTGGGATATGTCCTTGGGAAGAGGTGGAATCGGGGACTAGAGGGTTGACGAGTTTGCAGGAGGCTCGTGAGGGGGAAGTTATGCGACTAGAGGGACGTCAGATATAATAGAAGCCTCCCTAGGAGGAAGGTTATCCTCTGTGTGAGTTCCGTTAGATGATACGGCACATACTTGATTGGAAGGATGAAGGAGCGATGGTGCTCCATGGTAAGTTCCTAACAATGATGGATCTTTGAAAATTCCAGGACCCATCTCGACGAGTGGGTATGCGTCATGACTCGTGTGGATGAGAGGGAGAATGTTATCGATGTTGGCATATGGGTTAGTCTCGTAATGTGAGACTTGGTCAATGGTAACGATCTTCCCATTGTGGGTGAACATCATTGTCCGAAAGACGGAAGAGGCAACTGCCTTCATAGCGTACATGTAGCTACGACCGAACATGATATTATAATCGAGTGGGGCATCGATAACTTCGATGTCGATGAGAATAGTCTTGCCCCCAACTTCGACGGGGACATTTTGGAAGAGCCCTTCAGGAGACGATGGTCATCCATCATAAGCTCGTAAGGTAATGGTAGAGGGTATGAGTTCGAGGGAACCAAGTTTCTTCCATACATATTTGGACATGATGCATGTAGATGCACCTTCATTGATGATACATCGATGAACTGTGATGTTTCGTATTTTTACTGGGATTTGAATAGCGATCAAGACGGGAAGGTGAGGTTCTCCGCTGTCAAGATCAAATGTAATGAGTCGAGTATCTGAAGGGTCGACTACCGCCAAGGCGAAAAGTAAATATTTCCACTAAGTGGGACAAGTTTGAAGAGCTTCTAAGACTGACATGGCAGCCACGGATTGTGCTAAGTCATCAACCAATCTGTAATTATGAGCTACCCTAGCCTGTGGGTTGTGGACATTCCTGCGTAATGGGATGCGAGGGATGCGAAGAGGTGGCTCTGTATTAGGGCGAGGGATCACCAATGGGGATCCCGTTGGTGTAGGGTTTGTCTATGGAGATATGGGAGGAGACTCAATGGGTGCATGATACTGATGATTACGTGTTTGCAGAAGGATTTCTTCCTCACTAGTGAGGAGGATCGTGTTATTTGCTGGATTGTTGGGGTGGAGGTACTGTCCCACCTGGGGTGGGGGATGATGTGCATCTTGTTGGGTGTTTATCACACCTTGGTGTGGAATAGGATTTTGCAGCACGACAGGGGGGGTTGTTGCACATATTGTTGTGGTGCCTGCTGGGGGGCAGGCGGTGCTGGAGGATGGGGTAGACTGCTTGAGTCTTTCAACCATTTGAAATCAACGATTTGGGGGCAATGATGAGTGTAATGGTTGAATTCACCACAAAGGGAACAAGGGAAGTTGGTTTTAATAGTATTGTTATTTCTCCCTTGATGCTTATTATTATTTCCCCCCTTGAGGTTCTAATTCCCCTGGTTCTTGTTTCCCCCAGTAGATTGGTTATGCTAGGGTTGATTCCCGCCTTGACCTGGGTTGTTGTTGTTCCTGTTTCGTCCTTTCTTTTTAACATTGTTCGACAGATGGGTCAGCTTTGTCGTATTCAGCTGTTCGAAATTTTGATATTGTTGAATGGGAGAGGGTTGAACAAAATTCACCCCAGCATGAGGATGTGGGGGATCCATGGGTTGTGGGGGACCGAGAAATGAGAAGTATGGATTTTGTAGTGGTACCGATCTATAAGGTATATAGGAAGGCGTGGTTCTTTCATTAGTACTATAAGTTGAGGTAGAAGGGGTACCATAACTTGTTTGAATATGTGGGTGTATAGGGGGTGCCGACGGTGGCCCACTGATGGGTGGAGGCATAGAAATAGGGTATGGTTGTTGATAAGGGGGTGAGGGGTAATAAGAAGTGCCCTTGTATTCCGACGAGTATTGAGGTGTTCCATACATTGGTGGTGGTTGGGGTTGTGGACTATGGTGAGTGTTACCAATCAGTTCGTCTGCTGAGTGAGACATCCCAGGTTTGTCTTGGCCAAATGGCACGGGTTTTGGAAGATCAGGAAGTACAGTGTATGGGCCCATTACAAAACCTTTAAACTTCCCTAGTGATTTGATCTAAGAAAGCAAATTTCAACACTATCCTATCTTTGTAGCATGTGGGCATGTACGGGCCCGTTACAATATTAAGATGTTTTTGAAAAAATAAACTAAGAGGAGTCCCAAGAAGGGTTGTTTTCCTCTCCTGCAGGTTTTAATCTTCTTAAGGGAGATGAATTTGTTTCGCAATCTTTTTATGATTCTCGAGGTCACTTGGATGTGCGAGAGAAGAGCATACTAAGTGATTGTTATACAACTTCTAGTCCCAATTCAAGTTAAATGTGATTAAAAATGATTTCCAACTTATATTGTGAGTCAAAACAAGCCATCCATGTGGAAAAAATGAAAGCAAAAGAGGAAATTGATTTTAACCCCCTAAGTGCCTATGTGTTTTGACTAACCCCTTTATATGATGAGGGGACTAAGTGTGGTGCAACTTTAAAACATGCTTGAAATCATTTTTAAGAAGGCTAATGGCCTTCCCCACATCTCAACAACTTTACAATGTGAATTTTTGCACAGATGCATGGGTCTCAGTGGAGACAGAGGCGCATTGAGCGCATGTGCGTAGATAGAAAAGAATTAAAAAGTGCACATGCGCAAAACAGAACCGTGCCTTGAGCGCATGTGCGCACGATGCGCGTATGTGGGCCTAAAAAACCACGCACAGGTAACACACGGCCGAGAATGAAAATTTCGGATGGAATTCTCCCAATTCAACTTGGAATTGGCTGATTGGCAAGTCGGCTTAGGCCAGTTAGTGCACCTGCAAGTTAAATAAACCAAAAGAAGAGCTAGAAAAACCCAAATGGGGTAGGAAATTGATACCTTTCCCTAGTGGATTCGCCAATCTGTTGCGCCTCTTTCATCACCTTAGTGAGAAAAATAGAGGTGCTTGCAAGCTCAGTTGGGTTTGTTGAGCAGGACAGCTGTAAGAAAAGGGTTAGAAAAAGAAATATAAAACAACAACTAAGAATTAAACTAAGAAATAAAACAACAACTAAATTTATAAACATAGGGACATAAGGACAAAAGAAACAATGAGACCCATGTCACCAATGATAAGGATAATATTAGTGAAAGAAAACACCGAGAAGCAAAGGGGACTATGAGACCCTTCTTCCTTCAAGGGAGGGCTCTTGGACCCCCACAAGTAAGCTCTTCTTACAACTTTGAAAAGGAAAATGAAAATGGTGAAATAATTCTTTGCTAATCCACTCAAGGGGTGAGATGGATTTCCCAAAGGAATGATGCAAATATACTCTTGGCAAGGATAGAAGAGTCCTCAAGAGAATAGTGGCAACATAACTTTTCTATGAAATTCCTTGAAAAATGAAGTGTATCCATGGCCTTTTTATAACATTCCTTTGAGCTATTGTTCAACTAGTTTGTAGTGTGAAAAGAGGCTAATTAGGGCATTTCTAGGTCTTTGACCAACCATCCAGTCAAATCTAGTCCAGATTTGAGTGTCAAATCGACTTGGAAGCTGAACCAGAAGTGGGTGGGAGGCCGACCACTCTCATAAATGCGTCGTTTCTCAGGTGTGCGGATTTTTGTGACAACAGTCACGCATCATGTGCATGTGCGCGAATCTTGCATTTATGTTTCGTGCATGTGCATGCGCGCCCAGTGTCTTCATAGCGCCCTTCAATTTTTCACTATTTTGTATAGTTTTTGACCCTTTATGAATGATTTTGTGTTAATTCAGGTCCATGGATGACTTCATAACTGTTTGACGATGCTGAATTCTTGTAACCATTTGCAGACGAAATTTCAGTGATAACACCTGGCAATCTCACGACAAGCCAGCCTATCGGGTATGAATAGTGGTAAGTGTTGTAGGAAAATCTGCCTGCGGACAAGTAGATCGACCTCTAAGGCTTGACCTTAACCCTAGACAGAAAAGTGCTTATCATGGACACTGAATTTCTTTCGAATCTATCTAAGCCTAATGCATGAGAAGGAAGAGTAACAGAAGTACCTTTTTGACCGACGTTTGTCCCTGCACGCTCCGAGTTGCGCTCCAATCCTTTGCTTCTCGTTGATGTCTGTGGACAAATCAAGATACGACCACTTCCTACTCTATTGACATCAGCTTGAAAACAGATCTATCACTGAATGATAAGTTCATGTAACATCAAACACAAACTAGAAAGAAACAGGCCAAGCATGTCATATTAATGAGAATAACGACAGCAGTACTTAC
>ML786092.1:90235-150656 GCA_009831015.1 Picea engelmannii | reverse complement strand
CCTAGGATCATGGCTGGACTAGGGATTCGAATCCAACTGCCTTCCAAGAATGAAAATATGCTTCCCCCATTCATCTCAACAGCTTAACAACCGCCCAGAATAGGTAGCGCTCCCTCAAAAGGGCCATCAGAGCGTTGTAGCGCCCCTTAGTAAGCTTTAGGGGGCGCTGGCACCCTCAGAATCTATAACGCTCCTTCAAAAGGGCCTGGAAGCGTTATAACGCTCCCTGATAGTGTATGAGAAGCGCCGGCGCTCCGAGATAGTGTAAGGGGGAGCGCTCCTCTCCAAAACTCAGTTTTTGAGGTGCTTTCAGGTGGCAAAAGGTTGTTTGACTTCAGTAGATCAGTTCTCCTCCTTCAAATCAATCATGTGAGATGTTATAAGTGTCTCCTTAGTGTCATTATCATGACAGTATGTCTGAGCATCCTTTGTGACACTAGTGACCAACTTGCGACACTTGCGAAAGTTGATGCGACACTTACGACAATTGAGAGGGATAATGCGACACTCATCCAGCTGAGCAATTTTGACGTGTAACAGTAAGTCATTTGGAGGAAAAGAATCATCGAAAACCCTGAGATATGAAAATTATGCTTCCATGTACCAATCGACTATACTGCTCAGATTTACCACAATACTGTCTGAGATCCTGGGTGGCGGGTGGCCGAAGATAGTGATGTGCAATGGTACCATTACCTAGTTAAAGATTTCATATACAAAATCTGAAGCTTTGTATTCCCACAGCTTTGAATGGTAGATGTGGATGGGCTCAGCTTCCGATGGAGTCCAGCTCCAACTCATTAAGGGAAAAGACGTCAGAAAACACACGACATCCATGATATACGCATACATAAAGAATTTAGTGATCTTTCCGCTCTCCTTCTGCTCTCGATACTCTGTAACTCGACTGGTCAAACTATCATATAGTAGTTTAGCCCAGTCGAAGGAACAACCTTCGAAGACTGAATGGATTAGAGGCACCCACTGAAGGAAAAAATGTGTGGTGTCCTCTCTCCCATATAATCTATAGGTCATCATAGCTACATATTTAAACTATGGTTCCAGAGAAGATATTGAATATATACCATTACTGTCCGCCCTGAACTTTGCAGGGTGTGAAACCCAATCTTTGATTAAACTGGACATACTCTTGTCATATTGCACACATTCCTTCTGTTTAAAATTTTCCAGGAATTCGACATTGTATACTAAGTCTGACATGGTGGGAAACTTGTACATAACCTGCAATTGTTCATGTCTGAAAGTTCCAATAGTGACTCTCTTCTCGTTGACTATGGTTATGGTTGGTATATCTACATGGTCTAATGCCCATCGGACCATATCGTAGTAAGGGAGCAGACGTGGCCTAGCCGCTACTTTATGCATTTGAGCCTGGACGATGATCTTATATTTGGTGATCATGTTGTTTTTTTCATTGTCACTGGAATCATCCGAAACATCTACCAATTCAGACTGTAGAACCTCAGAAATACAGGACCAGGTCCTGACATAGTCGACACTTCGAGGTGAAGTATCAGAAATGTTGTCTGAACCTTGTCCTGAAACCTCAACAGTGGCTTTAGATTCTTTTCGCGGGGCCATGGTGGGGGATTCTACTTTAGCTCTCCAGCGATAACAATATGTATACATACATAAATTAGTTCGCTCTAGAAAGGTTTTCTCTATGTAGAACATAAATGAAATTTGTGACAACAAATAAAAGATCCATGCCTTTGACCATTTAAAACTAGGTCGTCCTTAGGAAGAGAATGGTCAAATCATTCTTAAATATAAATTTAGCAATAAAAACCAAATCCTTACTTGTCGATTCGCCTCATTTCCAATTAATGTCCTAGATTTTGACAGTTTGTAATGCAAGTTGGTGAAAGGAAAGTTTAAAATTTCCTCGGAGACTATGCATATTAATTTTTGTATTAAAACACTGGAAATGATGGCTTAGCTTAATTAATCAAGCCTTTTTAAATGTTAATTAATATTTCGGCATTCGCCTCATCGGGAGCTTTCGCTTTAACCCTTTGAACCTCTAAAACCCGAGATTGCCATATTTAGTTTTTCTTAATAAAAAACGTAACTAGGATTAAGCATTTAATTAATTATGTTTTTATTTATATCGTGGCTTCGCGACTCAGGGTTTCGAAGGTATAGATTCTAGGAGGCTCATATGCCGAGTTGCGAGATCATGAGATCGTGATGATATGATCTAATTAAAATGGAAGATAAAACCGGATTAAGTGTTTAATTAATTACGTTTTCATTTATATTTCAACTTCGCGACTCGGGGCTTCGAAGGTATAGCTTCCAGGAGGCTCGTATGCCAAGTTGTGAATTACCGACAGAGCTTAACCACGGTTAAGATTTTTACCTTTAACATTAGCCTGGGTTACTAAAACAAGAATCTAGCGGTTTTGGCTGTCAGGGTTATGACGGTAAGACTTTTGGAGCTAGCCAACGTCAAGACACGAAATCCCAATGATTCTTAACTGTGGTTTAGAGTATATTTACTCTCGGTACTGATTTGGGTAAAAAATTTAAAACTATTTCGCCATTTCTCCCCTCGGGACTTGTAAACTATGTGATCTATAACTTCCGACATGCGACATCCCGAGGTAAAAAAGGAGAGACTCGTTTAAACGATTTAAAAAAAAAAATCACGCCTTAAGAGTATGATAGCCATCACTGCTTGCGTGATGAGACTTCTGAGATTTTGGGGAAAATACCAAAACCAACCTTCGATTTCAAGCATTAAGATATAAAATTAAAAAAAAAGGATAAAAAAAATCAAAGGCGGCTCCAACATAGGCTCCATCTAGGGATCATGTTTTCCTTCAAGATGGGAAGAACAGTAGACCACGTTCCTATATTGGGTAAATGGAGTCAATGGATTTAATCCAGCAAAGATGTTCCTTAGAACATGATACCGAAGGGGAAAAGAGACTTCCTTTTTTTTTACTTTCGAAAATCTTTTCAAACTCAGATACTTTTTAAACTTAGTTGTAGTCCCTTTCACAACTTTCTCCTTCTCGTTACTGAATTCAGGTCTGCATTGAAACAATCAAAACAGTTCTAGGAGACCCAACAAATCTTGTGGCTATCAACTTGCATCAAAAGAAACAAATTATATGTTTTTAATCAGGAAGTCCTGTCTGAAGTCGGGATGTAGATCGGGTTTTGAAAAAATTGGTTACCAGAGATGAGTGATATTCATGTATAGCAACCTTACATATATCTCATATATTTCTTCACTACCAACGAGCCTGTTCAGTACCATGGTGAAGTTATCTGGCCCTTTTTACTAAATTTTCTTTCACCACTTCGGAATATATTTATGCATTTAAATGCTGAGACAAGGGTAATCATTTCTGAATTTCCTTTCATCGTCTTTTGAACTATATGGGGGCAATCATTTCTGAATTTCGTTTCACCACCTGTCTTATAATTTGATTTTTTAGAGTGCGAAGTGGGGGAAATCAGTTTGTATGATGGATGATATTTGTGTAATATTTTGCATTATAGGTCTACCAACTTACTTTGATTACTCAGTACCAACCTTCCCTTAACTTTCACAACACCTTCGTTCCCAGGGAGAAAGGGAATTTTTTTTTTTTTTTTTTTTTGGAGTTTTCAATTTGAGTAAGCTTCAATCCTCCGAAACTGTTGAAAAAGATAGAAAAGTTAGGATCACTTAGGAGTCGCCTTGTTTAGTAAGGGACCGAGGAGTTGTGAAGACCAGCTTACTTTTCACAATCTTCTTTGAATCTTTCGAGGTTAAAAATTAATCCCTTCTTCCTTCTCCCTTCTGGCTTTTCAAAAGGTAAACCCGAAAACAGAAAAGGGTGACAGATAGAGATCTACGAACTGAAAAACAGGGGTCAAAAATCAAAACTGACTCTTGAAAATCCCTTTCGGAGGTGCTTTACTTTGGGTGACTTATTCATTTCATATTATTCTTTTGTAAACACTTAACCACATAAATGTTCCTTTATTTATTATTCCAGATGCTACTGCCGTATTCTTATGGGGTTATCTTGGTTTCCTTTGAGAGCCCTTCAAAACAAGACTTTAGGAATTCTCCCTTTATCTTACCATTTCATTTTCTTTCCAAACTATCAAAAATCTCTTTTATCACCTGTTTAAGCAAATTTATTTTCCGATAAACGACTTTCTGTTTACTTCTCCTGTTTGTTTAGTTTGCAGTGAGAATCCTGTAAAAAGGCAAATATGAAGGTTATCAAGGCTTTTTGAAAGTTGTCGAAAATTTTATGAAAAGAAAAGAAAATCAAAATAGCAATGCGTAATGAAATATATATACATATGTAAAAAATTCTATATATGAATATACACATCTCTTTTTTTTTTTTTTTGACGACTACTTATGTCATATAATGTTTCAGATAACGCCTGTTGATAGGAGCATTGAGGATTTCGCCATCTAGATTTTCTAGTAGGAAATATTTTTTTCCTTCGAGAGCCGAGACTCTGAATGGCCCACACCAGAGGTGATCGAATTTACCATGTTTCTTTGTTTCTTCCCTCCTTGCATCCCACCTTAATACTAAATCACCTGGGAGGAAATATCTATCCTTTGCCTTACAGTCGAATAATGCCTTCATGTCGTCTTGGCACTTTTGCAACCTTTCATCTACTTCGACCCTGTGCTATTGAATCTCGATTAGCTGGTTTATCCTCCTGGTGACATGATTAGGTTCTTCTTTATGATCTTGCCATAATTTCATCATAGGGAGCGCTAAATTTATAGGTAACACCGCATATGTCCCATATACCATCTGAAAAGGGGAAATGCCGATAGAATTTTTAGTGCCTATGCGATTCTCCCACAATGCGTACTTTAAATGCACATGCCAAGACTTTTTGTTTTCATCCAATACTTTCTTAATTATATTGATCAGGCTCTTGTTAGACGACTTGGCCAGTCCATTTCCTTGGGGGTAATACATTGTGGAATGGCTAAGAACAATATTATACTTTTGGCAGAAGCTGATCATAGCCATAGATTTGAAAGCTTGGGCATTATCTGTGACTATCTATCGGGGGTAGCCAAATCTTGACAAAATATTGTCTTCTAAGAAATCTATTACCACCGATTCAGTTTCCCTTTTGGTTGGAATAGATTCCACCCATTTAGTAAAGTAGTATGTGGAAGTTAAGATCCACTTGTGTTGGGCGCTAGAATGTGGATTAATCTTCCCTATAAAATCTAGCCCCCATTGTTGAAAAGGGGCTTCAGTTTTGACCGAAACTAGAGGTAGCGCCAGGAGTTTCTGTTTACCTGCAAATAGTTGACAAGGGTTACAGGATCAGACATTGGCGTTAACGTCTAAGAAACGTTTTGGCCAGTAATACCCAAACCTCATAATTTTGTACATTGTGGCCCTCCAAGCGTGATGTCCTCCACACACTCCTTCATGAAATTCACTTATAACCCTTTCTATTTCTGATTTGACTAAGCATATTAACAAGAAACCGAGTGGGTCTTTACAATATAGTTAATTTTCGGCAATACAATACTTAACCACATGAAGCTTTAAAGTCCTGGCTTTTGGTGGCGATAGTTCACTCGGGAATTTTAGAGTCAGTAGGTAGGATACTATGTTTCTATACCATTCTAATGATATGAACTTCTCTTCTATCTTAATTGTATTTGTTTGCTCATCAAGCTCATTTATGTTCATGTCTTCCTCACATTCCTACAGGCAGTTTATATCCAGAGCTCTAAGATTTGATTCAGCCAAAAGTTTGGCCAGGCCTTGTCCCTTTATTAGTTTAGTAGGTTTGATTTCTAGGTCAAATTCTTGAATCTTGGCAAGCCATCGTCCTCTTTTCCCATCGTTGTCTGGTTGTACCAAAATATCTTTCACAGAACTGGTAGGCACGTACGCAATTATCTTGGAGTGTCATACATATGTTCTAAATGACTTCAGTGCTTTCACCATGGCATACACTTGTTTTTCTATTATATCATATTTAAGTTTTGCGTCTCTGAGGCTCTTTCTAAAAAAGGTGATCGGATGTTCGAAACCATATTCTTTTTTTTGGAGGAGCATCGCAGCAATAGTGTGTTCGGAGGAAAACGAGAAAATAAGAAATTCTTTCAGATAATCGGAGCTTGCCAACACAGGTGCCTTGTCTATGACTTTATTAATGTGTGCGAATGACGCTTTGGCATCTACTGTCCACTTTACTTCACTATTCTTTTTCAGCATATCTGTGATCAATTTTACAATTTCAGTGAAATTTGGGATAAATCTTCGTAAAAAAAATACTTTTCCTAAGAAAGATTGAATTTCTTTTACATTTCTAGGAATGTTAATAGTGTCTATCGCTTCAACCCTCTTAGGATCAATATTAATTCCATCCTTAGATATAATATGACCCAAAAGTTTACCTTCTTGCATGACGAAGTGTGATTTCTTGGGATTTAAGGACAGACCAAACCTACGTCATTTTTCGAATGTTTGTTTAAGATGTACCAAATGCTCTTCGTCAGATTTGGAGAAAACTGTCAAATCATCGAGATAGATGACTACGCAATTATCCCTCTCTCTGATGAAAGTGATGTCCATAGCACATTGGAATGTGGCTCCTGCATTCATCAAACCAAAAGGCATTTTATCATACATGAACGTACCCCAAGGGGTAGTAAAAGCTGTTTTTTCTTTATCTTGTTCATTCATGGAAATTTGATTATATCCAGAGAAACTGTCAATCATAGATATTATGTTCGCCCCAACTACCTTTTCTATCACGTGATCCATTTTAGGAAGTGAATAGTTGTCTTTAAGAGAGGACTTATTTAGATTTCTGAAATCCACGCACAGTCTAATTTCCCCATTCTTTTTTCTGACCAGGATCAGGTTTGCCACCCAGTCAGAATATCTCAAAGGTACTATAATTTTCACCTCTAAAATCTTCTTCACTTCTCTCTCGACCACAGGCAATAAAATGGGGTTGATGTACCTAATATTTTGTCTAAAGAGTTTGACCCTAGGCTTTAGAGGTATCTTATGATCGATCACGGTAGTGTCGTAGGTTCTTAACTCGTCGTAAGACCAGGCGAAAATGTCTTTAAATTGTCTAAGTAGGTCCTTATACTTGTCTTTTATTTCAGGGGGGAGGAGTTTAGATATTTCAACCATCCTGGACTCTTCTTTGGTTCCTATGTCACAATCCTCAACCTCTTCTGGTTGGGGTTTTAAGGTGGATTTTACAGGTATGTCGTTTTGATCAAATAGTCTTTCCAGAGGGATCAGTCCTTTCGGAATCTGGTTATTTTTTAGGATCAACATGCAATGATTTGCGATTTTGTCTTGGAAAGATTGAGGGTCCTCCCCTTCTTGCATGATCCATATATGGTCATTCTAATTTTCTTGATCTGCGTGAGTTTCAGAAAATTCACCTACTGCTTCAAGAAACTTCTTAATTTGTTCATCATCCTCAAAAACCTTCCAGTGCTCGATATTATCCAGTATAGATGGTTTGTGTCTTATCTCTATGTGATACTTCAATTTAAAAGTTGTAGGAGGAGTGAAAGTTGAAGCTGCTTTAGCTAATGCATCAGCCCGTAAGTTTTCTGTGCATGGGATGAAGTGGACATTTATAGATGAGAAAAAGTTCTCCATTAGATCCCAGGCACAATTTCTGTATGCTCTTATTCTGGGATGCTTGGCCTGGTATTGCTGGTTTATTTGTTTGACTATCAACTCCGCATCTCCGTATACCTCTAGGTTCTTTTATTTTTAGCCTCATGGGAGCCTCTAATCCTAAGACCAAGGCTTCGTATTCACATACATTGTTAGTATAATCTATATCCCATTGTAGTCTATAAGAAAAAGGGACAACGAACCTTTCTTTGGGTGCCACGAAAAGCACTCCTGCACCAGCTCCTTCGCATGACAAGGCACCGTCAAAAAACATTTTCCATATGACGGTGTTACACATATCCTCGGTCATGTAACCTGACTCTTCATGTTCTATATCATTTTCCTTTGTGAAAACATCTAAACCATCATCAAAAGATAAGATACAATTTCCTAAATCTTGATCTACAATGTAAATAGGAAAATTTTCAGATTTTGAGGGTCGCTTACTGTATATGCTAACCTCGTCTCCCTGTACAACTGAGTAAATTTCCCACCAAACATAGGAATTGTGGTGTATGTCATATCTAGTTGAAGAGAACCCTCCATCTTGGCTCCCCATGACCTAGACAACAGTAATCCGTACTTGGGGGGAATATCAGCAATGACCACATCCATCAAGATGCTCTTAATTGGGACCTGTGCCAGGGTGACTACCAAATCCTTTATCATTCCCATACACTTAACTTTCCTTGAATCAAATGACTAAAGATCTTCGTAAGGTCTGGTGATTTGGAGGCCCAATCTATCCATAATAATTTTAGGCATCACGTTATGTGAGGCTCCAGAGTCTAGAATCCAATTATGTAGGAGTTGATCGTACACGTTTAAGGTGATATAAAAGGGAGCAACAGTGTCTTTGGCCCCTTCATAATGTGGACCAAAAGGGATGTTGGGCTTATCATCTTCCAGGTTCAAAACGTTAGATTGGATTTCTATCTCTGAAACGCCTATTACTTTGGTAATCTACTTTTGATAAACTAGGTTTTTCGCTAACTCTACCAGAGGAATTGGTATCTTAATTTTATTTATCTCGTTTTCGAAACTGAACACTCCGCTCACCTTGTCTGTTTCTCTAGTTGGGACTTCTGAATCCTTCTTTTCCAACTTATTTGTTTGGACTGCCTTATTACTCATGATCTTGGTTAAAGGTGTATTTGTATTAGCCACTTTGGTTTCCTCTGTTTGAGTCTCAACCTTATCCACTTCGGGTTCTTGCGCGTTTACTACTTCCGCTTTGCTATTAGGTAACACGGTTTCTTCCGGGGTAGGCTTATAAGTTTGACCTCTTGGGAGAATTTTCTTAGGTTGAATAGTTAAAATGGGCTTACTCTTAGATCTTAGGTTATACCTAGGTTGGACCTCAGCCATTATCATATCAGTTTCTTCTTGATAACTACAAAGGTCAGTATAATCTCTTTCTTCACCCTTAATAGACGATTGTTGAGTGTTTAGAGATTTTTCATAATCCTCTCTAATCAAATAAGGTTGTGTGCAATCATCACCCAAGTTCATGACATCATCATATAAATCTCCGAAATCTTGGAGATCACTCCCTCCTATAAAATTTTTGTTCTTTAGGGGAGTTTGTATTTTCTAATCTTCACTTTTTATTTGTCTTTGCTGGTTTGGGGGATTGGGATTCCTCCTGAAATCCTTTTTGGCGAAAGAATCGGCTTTGGCCTATTCTAGTTCCATCCTGGATATCTTATTAGACAACTCCTTAATTATCCTATCAATATCTGTGTATCTATTAGACCCTGACGACCCTGCTTGTTCTCTAAAGCATCTAGTTTCTCGGTTTCCCGCTTCTACTTTAGCTTTTAACTTACCAGAAGCCATCATATTTGACTCAATTTCTACAGTGTCATATTGCATTCGGTTTAGAGTAGCTCCCCTTCTTTATCATAAAAGAAGTGCAAAATCTGGTTCGAAAGCCCCCGCGAAATTTACTTTCGTTGCGCATTGGGATGGTTTAACCTCGGATGGGATTTTGTTATACAACTTGTTGAATCTTTGAATAAACTCCATAATTGTTTCTGAATTCTTTTTTCTTAAAGACCCAAACTTGGTTAAATAGTATAGGTGGTCCTTTCTTTCGCCCCATTGTCTAAGGAAAGCATCTTCCAAGGCGTCATAGGACAAGATAGATCCTGCAGGTAGACTCTGAAACCAAGTTCGGACCTGACCTTCGAAGGTTTGGACGAAAATCCTTGAATATACATCTTCATGTTCGAGACCTAGGATGTCTACAAATTGATCAAAGAAATTTATGTGTTCGGCTGCAGTCAAATCTCCTTCCCCAGTGAATTTTGGAATTTTTTTTATATAATTTTCGGGAAGGTCATGCAGAGGAACGGGCAATACCAAAGGAGCATATCTTGTTGCCACTTTAGCAAACACTCTGGGAGGGGGGCAGGCCCTTGACCTCCAGCTCCTCCCCCAAGAGCACCCCCACTGCCTCCTCTAGGAGGACCGCCACCACCTCCTCTGACAGCTACCATCGATATTAGTGGGAAGTTGTAAAGGGGGTTTTGGAATATTAAAAGTGAATCTTTACTTTCTTCGTGGGGCGAAAAATCTGAGGATGATTGGTAAGGGATGCGAGGGCTTGGATCTTCAGACTTGCAAGAGATGTAATCAAGAGAACCAACGGGTGTGGAAACTGGATGTGTGAAATATTCTTTGAGACTCTGTGAGGTCGCAAAATTTAACCGAAGAGTCGACGATATATTGACAGCAGATAAATTTTCTACAGGACTTTTTCCTTTATGTACTACAGAGGTTATCGGATGGGTTTTGCTTCTAGATTCAGAGCAGTTTGATGTTAGATCCTTAGTGTCAAAAAGAGGGCTGCGTGAATTTCAAGGTTCAAAAGAAATCTTGGTCTTCAGTTGTGGGTATTTAAGCTGATAGACTGCAGGGGTCAGCTTAAGAGAGCCTCTCGCCTTTAAAATCTTCTCAGGATCGGTAACGGGTATGGTTTGTTTACCATCCGGGTTTTTCCTGGTATTCCTTCGTCCAGATGCCAGCTTATTAATCATGGATTCGCCAAGTGAAAGATTGTAAATCCTTTAAAAGGTGTGCACTCTTTGTTCACTATCAAAGGGTGGCACTTTCAATGAAAAATGTTGTTTTCCCAGGGAAAAAGATTTCATAACTTCAGCCCTCGGCAACGGTGCCAAAAATATGTTGTTCCAGAGTCTGTACTTAAGGCTTATAAGTACAGTGTCTAGGCATCCAAAAGTGAGTAAGGGGTAGAGAAGGAAGAAGTGTCAACCTTCGGCAAGGGAAGCTAGGGCTGATTTCTAGGTTGTTGTCTAGCTTCCAACTGTTCCTTGATGTTCACGTCCCTTTCAATCGCTACCCATGAACATTCAAGTTCTACCCGGGTAGTGGTTGTTTTAAGAATAGTATAAAAAAGATTCAAGGCAATATGTCTTTGATGTGATAGTCCGGGTTCAATATTAGGTTGTCTTGTCATAGGGACAGTCATAGAGGAATAGAATGATGAGAAAATCTCAATACTTTTTAGATGTTGTCTCGATTTTGGTTGTATAAAGGAGAGTTATAGCTCCAGTAGTTAAAATAGGGTGAAAACCAAAGGCCCTTTCCCATAACTGAGTTATATTTTAATAAATGTGTATGAGGTGTAAGAAAACATTAAGTTGTCTATCATGTAAGGATCCTATCAAGGGAGAATCTCACTTGTAAACAGAGGAAGAAAAAGATAAAGAAATAACCTGATGAAGCATAAAAAATATATAGAAATCTAAAGTGTTCGCTGGTCTTATACCTGTTGATAGCCAGTACAGAGGAAAAACAGTAAACAATATAGAAAACGAAAATTAATTTACTATAGTAGAGGTGATACTAAATTATAGAAAAACATTCATCAGATACATATATGAACTAAAATTAGATATGGAATACAAGGAAACAAACTCATAACACAGTTGTGATGGAATCGAGAATCTTCAGATTTGCTTTATATTAACTCTCGAGGGAGAAAAACTCTATTACAATCAACCCAAAAAGGTCCAACACTTGTTCCTTCCTTCTATTGTATATTTATACAGATTTACATATGATGGAATCTCAATCGTTCCAGGATTTTCAGTTACAACAAGAAGGAGATCAATTGTTTCATTTCTTTATATTTGTATTTATTTGGTACCAAAATCCTGTCCCTTTTGCATGCTCGGTACACGTGACACATTTTTCCACCAGCCGAGATATCAACCTAGAAGGTTCTGCTTGACAATTGGCCTAAAAAATATAACAATATTTGACTAATTGTGGTAACCTTTCTTCCATCTGATGGTCTAGGTTGTCGATAGTGCACAATCGCACACTTGGTTTAATAATCCATTTATCTATTTGAACTATGTCTGCCAGAGTTACTTGTGAGATTTTGATTGAATCTCTTTCTTCTTTCTCATTTATATCAAGCAAGAATTTTTCTATATTCATTTGGTTTAGTGTCTCAACATTGCTCTCACTATCAAAGCCTAACATATTTCCATCTATAGAACTGAAGGCCTCTTCACAGGATTTCCTTACCCTCTTGGCTTGCAATTTTCCTTCTGATATGTTGTGTTCCCATTCTTTCAATAGAATATTACCTCAGGTTTGTTCCGAAATGGAAAACTTGGAACTATTTGTCGATTCCCTATTTGTTGTAGCTATTACAACCTCTTGAAATGCGACCCAAGCTGCTCCAGCTTCTCTCTCTCTGACAGATAATTTTTCCAATACTTGATCAATAAGCAGGCAGTTGTTCCGAATCATATTTACCTTGGCAAGTAAACTTCGTTGAGCTACAGAAACTCTGCTCCGAATCTCCACAGCCTGGGACTAGAATATCCCTATATTTATAACTTGGCTTTCGGTGAACTCTAATCTAACATGTAGCTACCCTATCAAGTCTCTTTGTTGGCCTACCTGTATTTGACTGGTCTGAGCTACCAATTCTTCTTGTTCGAGCTTAGCTTTGAGCAGCTCGATTTATTTTTTATCGACCATTCTTACTTGTTCTATTCCTGTGTTCGCCTGGTCCATGGCAACTTCCTCTGTTGTGGCTAGTTTTTCTTCTAAGGTTCTGATGAGGTGATTTTTTCACTTCAGCTGATTTTTAAAAACCCCGATTGAAAATTGGTTTGTTGTAGAAAACGCCCCTAATGTCCCGGCTATTTCTGTCGTGAATTCTTCTTTCTTCATATATTTCCTGTCGATCAACACCTTAAATTTCTTGGCCGTTGATCCTACTTCTTGATAGAATTCTCTTTTTACCATAGATTTTCTCTTTTTATCAAAAAAGAACTCATTTGGAGGGAGCTCTTCCATCCTTATAGGTCTCAATTCTTCATTGAAAATCCACCCTATGTCTATGTTCCCTTGAGTTGACTGTAAGGGAGTAATGGAGGCGATGGGATCTCCGATTTGCTTAGCTGAATGGCCTGGAGTGGCAACTGGAGTCTGCTTTTTTGACGAATCGGGAGTCTTCATTTCTGGTTTCAGACTCCTAGTTTGCTCCTCCCTGTCCTGGTGTTCTTCTTGTCTGGGTGTTGAATCTTTTGAGCATTCGGCTTCTTTTTGTTGTACCTCTGTTGTTATTAGATTCTCACCGTGCAATACTAGGGGAAGACAACTCCGCCGATGTTCTTGGAATTTTAAAACATCAGCCCTTTCTTCAGGAACCAGGACTTGTATTCGAGCCAAAACCTTGGCATAAGATCTCATGCCTTGGAAAATGTCATCCGAGGGAGAATTTTCATGCTCAAACCTTTTAAGCTTGCAATTGGCTAAGTGGTTACTTATGACCCTATGTGGATTGTGCTTCTTGAATTCAACATTAACCAATTTTAGGTCTTCCAGGGCTGCTGCCTCAACTTTAGCATGCCCGAAATCTAACAAAGAATAGGAATTTAAATGAATAGGAAAAGGTGGCCATACCTTCTTAGAATATCCCTTAAGTTCCTTTCTTACGCCATCGATTACGGTTTGCCTGGCAATCTCATGACAAGCCAGCCTATCGGGTATGAATAGTGGTAAGGCATTCGGAGGAACAAAAGCGCTGAAAACCCTGAGATATGAAAATTTTGCTTCCACGTACCAATCGGCTATACTTCTCAGATTTATCAGAATACTATATGAGATGTTGGGTGGCGGGTGGCCGAAGATAGTGATGTGCAATGGTACCATTACTCAGTTAAATATTTCATATACAAAATCTGAAGCTTTGTCTTCCCATAGCTTTGAATGGTAGATGTGGATGGGCTAAGCTTCCGATGGAGTCCATCTCCAACTCATTAAGGGAAAAGGTGTCAGAAAACACACAGCATCCATGATATACGTGGACATAAAGAATGAAGTGATCTTTCTGCTCTCCTTCTGCTCTCCATACTCTGTAACTCGACTAGTCAAACTATCAGACAATAGTTTATCCTAGTCGAAGGAATAACCTTTGGCGACTGAATGGATTAGAGGCACCCACTGAAGGAAAAAATGTGTGGTTTCCTCTCTCCCATATAATCTGCAGGTCATCATAGCTACATATTTAAACTGTGGTTCCACAGAAGATATTGAATATATAACATTACTGTCCGCCCTAAACTTCGTAGGGTGTGAAACCCAATCTTTGATTAAACTGGACATACTCTTGTCGTATTGCACACATTCCTTATGTTTAAAATTTTCTAGGAATTCGGCATTGTATACTAAGTCTGACACAGTGGGAAACTTGTACATAACCTGCAATTGTTTGGTTCTGAAAGTTCCAATAGTGACTCTCTGCTCATTGACGATGGTTTTGGTTGGTATATCTACATGGTCTAATGCCCATCGGACCATATCGTAGTAAGGGAGAAAATGTGGCCTAGCCGCTACTTTATGCATTTGAGCTTGGACGACGATCTTATATTTGGTGACTAGGTCATCTTTTTCATTGTCACTGGAATCATCCAAAACATCTACCAATTCAGACTGTAGAACCTCAAAAATATACAACCAGGTCCTAACAGAGTCGACACTTTGAGGTGAAGTATCAAAAACGTTGTCTGAACCTTGTCCTGAAACCTCAATAGTGTCTTTAGACGCTTTTATCAGTGCCATGGCGGGGGATTCTACTTTAGCTCTCCTATGATAACAATATGTATACATACAGAAATTAGTTCGCTCTAGAAAGGTTTTCTCTACGTAGAATAGAAATGAAATTTGTGACAACAAATAAAAGATCCATGCCTTCGACCATTTAAAACTAGGTCGTCCTTAGGAACAGAATGGTCAAATCCTTCTTAAATTTAAATTTAGCAATAAAAACCAAATCCTTACTTGTCGATTCACCTCATTTCCAATTAATGTCCTAGATTTTGACAGTTTGTAATGCAAGTTGGCGCAAGGAAAGTTTAAAATTTCCTCGGAGACTGTGCATATTAATTTTCCTATTAAAACACTGGAAATGTTGGCTTAGCTTAATTAATCAGGTCTTTTTAAATGTTAATTAATATTTCGGCATTCACCTCATCAGGATCTTTCGCTTTAACCCTTTGAACCTCTAAAACCCGAGATTTCGATAATTAGTTTTGGTTAATAAAAAACGTAACCAAGATTAAGCGTTTAATTAATTACATTTTTATTTATATCATGGCTTCGCGACTCAGGGTTTCAGAGGTATAGCTTCCAGGAGGCTCGTATGTCGAGTTGCGAAATTGCGAGATCGCGATGATATGATCTAATTAAAATGGAAGATAAAACCGGATTAAGTGTTTAATTAATTATGTTTTCATTTATATCGTGACTTCGCGACTCGGGGCTTCGAAGGTATAGCTTTCGGGAGGCTCATATGTCGAGTTGCAAATTCCCAATAGAGCTTAACAATGGTTAATCTTTTTACCTTTAACATTAACCTGGGTTACTAAAACAAGAATCTCGCGGTTTCGGCTGTCGGGGTTATGACGGTAAGACTTTTGGAGCTAGCCAATGCTGAGACACTAAATCCCGATGATGCTTAGCTGTGGTTTAGAGTATCTTTACTCTTGGTACTGATCTGGGTAAAAATTTTAAGACTATTTCGTCGTTTCTCCCCTCGAGACTTGTAAACTATGTGATCTATAACTTCCGACATGCGACATCCCGAGGTAAAAAAGGAGAGACTCGTTTAAACGATTTAAAAAAAAAAAATCATGCCTTAAGAGTATGATAGCCATCACTGCTTGCGTGATGAGACTTCTGAGATTTTGGGGAAAATAGAGGAAAATACCAAAACCAACTTTCGATTTCAAGCATTAAGATATAAAATTTAAAAAAAAGGCTAAAAAAAAACAAAGGCAGCTCCAACAACGACTAGACTATCTATGAAAAAGGTACTCCCTAGAGTCTTATTTTATGTTTTTTCAGACTCTCTAAACGTGAAAATACTATCGATCTTACCTTATGTGGGCTCATAAAAATTGCATTGAAGGGGTCTCATCGTGTCTTGCTTAATTACATTTGCATCTCTGTGTCTTTGGCCTAATGCTAGCTCCATGTTGCTCTCAACTGAACCTTTGAAGCATGCCTTATATGCAAGCCTAGTATCACTTCTTGCCTCTGTGACCTGACACCTTGACCCATGGAGGAATTTTCCCCGAGTGTCCTTTTCCTACACATGTCTCCTTGCTCTGAGCATTTGTATGTTCCTGGCGCTTGGAACTAGTATGCTTTCTTATGACACTCGTTCCTCCTTCGTAACATATCATTCTTTTATTCTTTTTCAAGCTCTTAAATATTTGAAAAAGAAAAAAAAATCAAATATTCCAGAAAGAGGGGTCGAGGAATATGTATTCTTTTTTCAGAATCCCAAAGAGTCACCCTTGGACAAAGCACATTCTTCTGTTTGTTTTCCAAGCATTGGGATCTAGTATGACCTTAGTAAGCTATTCTCGCTACATAGATTTGTGTCCTCCTCCATTTGGTTACTCTTCCAAACACATAGAGAGTTTGTGTTGCCTCCTGCATCCTGAACTTATGTCAATCTCATGATGCCTGATTTCATGATTTTTTCCAAGGGAAGTTTCACCTATCCTGAGTCAGCCTTTCTATAGTTTGTCTCTTGACTTCATGAGTCAACCATCCCGAGAGTCTAATCAAGTCCATATTCAAAATCGACGAAATTCTCTGCCTCATCATCAAGATCCTCATGTATTTTCCCGATGAACCATCGAAGACCTCAGGGTAGTGAGTTATACACTCCCATTATACTCCTACCTAATTTTTGAATATCTTGAAGTTTTTGCTTGAGCTCTGAAGGCCACATCTCCACCCATCGGGCATCACTAGCTTCTTGAAGATGGATACTCTACTTGTATATATTCGACTAATTTTGAGATGTATATTTGTTGTGTATTGATCACATCTACACTTTATATAGTTATATGACATGGATCTACAATGTATTTGATTGGAAACCATGATTTACTTCATCCCGAGCATGGGTATGCCCGCCTCAGAGAGACAATTGTTGTTTTGCGGAAGGAACCTCCTGAACTCTGGTCTCGAGCTCACTCAATATCATGCATTGGTGAAGATATTGTAATGTATTTCAGCCATAAATTTCTCTTCTAGCCTCACACATTAGGGGGCATCTGTTATATCCCTAAATTTCCCTACTCATGCATACATGGCCTTGGCCCTCTTACTTGCATATTTTTCCAAAGCATTACTGAGAAGCTCTTCTTAAAAATCCATATTTTAGAATATGTATGTTCCCTGCACCATTACTTCCCATGTACATACACTTGTTTCACTAATACAACTCATGTACATACACATGTTGCACCATTACAACAAGTGTATGCCTGCAAAAGTTGCAAAAAATAAAAATGTGAAAGGAATTCACTGAGATTCATGGGATATTGGAGGTTTCCCAACTAATCCACCTGTTATAGCCCATCACACAACTGAATAACCATCCTTTTGGCATATAAAAGGAGTGTTGGGGTATCATTTCCAATATAAGCATAAGAACAATGAAACTCTACCCAATTTCACTTCCCCTCCTTGCCCAAGATATTGCTCCCTTTTGTGAGATATTGCCTCAGCATACCCTCATTAGCCCCTTCTTCCTCCATTCAACACATTTCCTTCCATTGAGGTGATCAAAAGGTTGAGAGAAGAAGTTAATTCAAGGTGCACTTGGATCATGGTAAAGACGAGTCTAGACCAAGTTTGCGGAACGGTGGACGACTCGGATTGTAAGGTATAATATTTGTATTATGAATAAAAGAATCACATTTTCCCATCCCAAATGATTTTGTCTTGAGTACTTTTATTGATTTATAATTGACATTTTACATCTAACCCTAACTTGTATATAGAATAGCTTGCTTGTAGTTCTGTGTTTGCCTATCTTTGGATACAATTCAGCCCTGGGAGGAGACGTGCAGTTAGTGGAACTTTCAAGCATGAGGAGATCATCACTAGACATGGGATTAGAAGTATTGTTACCCGATATCTTCTCTCTTTGCTTTCTTTATATCATTTTTGGTATGTTTGGGGTAGTATAGAGAATTGATTAGATTTTAGACGGCTATTCACTCTGTCTACATCTTGAAGCCTGGTGTGGTGAAAGGGGGGTTTTTCCGACTAGAAGGATGGAAACATAGGAGGATCAATCACTCAATACCCAGAGTTCTGGGGTAAAGGAGATGAGGATGTAGAATAACACTGGTTTTTATGTGAGGCCATATTGAGTTCTAGAGGGACCTTGGATGTGAACAAGTTAGTATAATTCGAGACTACCTTGAGGGTTCATGCCCTCAAATGGTACATGAAGGATATTGAGCCTGGGGTGCAAGGACATGCCTTTACCCTTGACCAGGTGCATCAGAAATTCATTGCCAAATTCTAGCTACATAATTCACAACAACAAACTCTCTCTGAGTTGTGTGAGATACAATAGAGAGAGGGGGAATCTGCATGGGAATACAGTAAAAAGTTTAAGGATGCTATTGGGATATTGGCACACCCAATTCATGAAGACCATCAAAGGGAATCGTACATACAAGGGTTTCTACCCTTGACGCAATAGAGAATAGCCACACTAACATAGGCTTTGGAATAATTAATGAAGATTGAATCCATGGTGGAATACCTACGGAGCCTAAGGATAACCATAACTCCAATATATTAATGCATGTCGAATCTCCAAGGATAGATATATGCACTCACAGAGAAGATACAAGAATTAACTCTACTAAATCCAGCGTGACCTCAAGTTTGGTGTACATGATCCTACACAAAGGGGCATCTAGAAACTGATTGTCTGCGGATAAGAGGAATGGGCCACCCCCCTATAGGACCAATGGGAGGAGTTGCATAGGTATCAAAAAATCCACCATTTCATGCATCACTTCAATACAACACTTTCCCAAGTGCCCAACCCACTCAGACAACCGAATACTTTGAAATCTGTCGGGCTCAGAGGCATGAACCAAGATACTTACCTATCCTACAAAAGTACTCACCTATGCACAATACAATACATTATGAATTATGTGGGTCCACAATGCATGATACAAACCCATGTAGGGAATTAGATGCACTTGTTGATATACTATATCAGACTGCATTTAGGATAAACGAAACACCCCAAGGGTTGAAAAGAGTAGGGGAAGTGGCAGTGCAGGAGGATTTAGAGGGGGGAGGAATGCAGGATGAGGAACAGGTCGATGTTACAATTTTTATGAACAAGGACATATGGACAGATTTTGTCCTCATAGAATATGGACATGGTGTTCACATTGTAGAGCTAATGCCCACACAATTGAAGAGTGCCCAGATATGATTGTAAAGTGGGAGAATCAGGCTCAGTACAAAGGATCTAACTTCATAGGCTTGGAAATTAGAAGAGAAATTGAAGAAAGGTTACCTAAAGTCGACATAATCACTCATGAAGGATAAAAACCTAGGGCATATTGAAACAATCGGCCTAAGATTCAGAAAGAATCTCCCAAGGATGACAGGTATGATCCTCTGAAACAAAAAAAATATTTTTCAAAGATGGACTAAAAATATTTAGAGGTGAATATTCTATAGAAATAAGGGAAATCCATCCTAAATTCACCCTTCAAACCAAGACTTCTCAATATCCTGCCTCACCTCCCACACCCCAAAACCCTGTAAACTCAAGAAGACTCTGAGAAGTGTGAAAATATAATCAGCCTCTAGTTTCAATTATTCTCTGAGATCCTAGGAGATCACTGACTTTCTGAGAAGTTTCATAACACCCTGTACTTAGTCCTGGGAGATGAGGGAACCCCAGAGACCAATATAACCACCAACCTCCCTGAGAAGAACACATAGAGAGTACAAATAAGGAAGGTGAGAATGGGAAAATAATTTAGGTTGGAATCCTAGTTAGACGACTTTGAAATTAAATATGCCATCTAGACTTGGGATTAGATGTCAACATCTTACCCAAAAAGACTTGGGAGGCTCTAGGGAAACCTTAGTTAGTCTATTCCCCCATCCAATTGAGAATGGAAAATCAATACTACATTTTTCTAGTGGGAAAGATGGAAGATGTGGAAGTAGATGTTGTAGGAGTTAAAACAATAGTTGATTTTGAAGTGACTGAAATCATGGGAGATGAGGACCCCTACCCTGCATTATTAGGAATTGAATGGGCTTATGACAATTGTGTTGTCATTGACTTAAAGAGGGACACTATGACATTTGAATCAAATGGTGTAAGAGTAGTCCAACCCTTAGATCCATACATGGGACCTAGATATATTGAGCTAGTGGATAATAACAAGGAATCATAAGTTCTCGACCAATTATACACCATAAAAGAAGGAATGAGGCTAGATTACCTCAAACCCACTACAAATGGATCTATAAGTTAAAGGAGTATACATTCAGTTGAGGAGTACTCAGAACTAGATTTTCATAGTTGGTAGTAGGGTTCATATGAAATATTTTCAAGACGTTGTGAAACTATTAGGGAAACAAGATGGATTGGGACCGAGATGAGAGATCACCCAAAATATGATGGTACTTCATATTTTAATATATTTCTCATTGTTACATATAGAAAGGTTATGCCAAAGAAAAGGATCTCGGTTCTAGACATAGCTTTGAAGGATACCCCAGTTGGGTGGTGTGCCACTCACAGAGCTTCACTTCTAGATAGGGAGGACACAAAAAGAGCTATTTGATATAGATTTCTCAGAACCGATCAAGTGACAACAGAGATGAATGTGGATCTTCATGAAGTGAAATTGTTCAATGGGAAGTCTAACCCCATAATCCATGTTGATAATTGCATAAAGAAATGGAAAGTTGTGCAAGTACCATCTCAATTATCGATTCACTTATTTTTCCACTCATTCAGTGTGATTCCAAAATCTTGGTACATACATGAAGAGACCAGAAGACAAACAAACTAGTGGAAGACACTATAAGACCACTTTTGCAACGATTTTTCTTTTACTGATAAGACTTTTGAACTCCACCTAGTCCTTCAAAGAATTCATAAGATACTATTTATTGATGATTATGAAGCCAAATCAAGCCCAATGGTATGTTTTGATCATGCTCACTTGTTCCATTCCAATCAAGACCACAACCCTGTAAGAATATCGATATCCTGCTACAAAGTTGATAAAGACTTGGAAGAACCTAATGAAGTAGAAGGACTTAGGAACCTCAATATTAAAAAAACTGTAGGAACTAGGGAAATCTAGGATACCACACCCAGTCAGACTAGTAGCACCTATACCCATCCTCTAGAATTGTGAAAAGTAAACATAGGGAGTGAAGAGGATCCTAAGATAGCTTCTATAGGGGATTACTGGGATGAGAATACCATGAATGAAATCCAGAGTCTATTGCAGGAATACAAAGACCTATTCCAAAAACCCGTTTCAGAATTGAAAGGCACAAAAGGAACCTTGGCAGACATGAATATTGAGATAAAAATTGACTTGAAACTAGTGAAACATGGACCATACCGTCTCAATCCCAAGGTAAAGAAAAGGTCAAAAGAGAAATACTCAAAATCCTTATGGAAGGTCTAGTATTTTCGATCAAAGAAGAAGAATGGGTTAGCCCCATAGAGTAATACAAAGAAAAAAGGGTATTGAGAACATTCAGGTCTGTGTTGAATATAGGAGTTTGAATGCCACATGTGTACATGATCCATTTTTGACACCCTTCAGTGATGAGGTATTATATCAAGTTGTAGGGAAAGAAGCATATTCATTTACAAATGGATTCTCAGGGTATCACTAGGTCATAATTTCATGGGATGAAAATACAAAGACCACTTTTATAACTGATTGGGGGTCATTCGCAAATAACTTAATTCCTTTTGTCCTAAAGAACGTCCTTGCAGTATTCTCCAGAATTTTTATTGTAGTAGTTCATGATTTCATACACAGGTTCCTAGAGGTATACTTGGATGGCCATACGACATACAGTGTGTTGAAGGAGCATGTAAGGCTACTCCGGTTGATGTTTGATAGATTTCGGGAGTTACATATAGCTCTAAACCTGAGGAAGTTTATTTTATGTGTACTAAACGACAACCAACTAGGCCACATTGTTTTCCAGGAAGGAGTCATGGTAGACCGATCTAAAGTTGTGGTTATCCTGAACATGCCACCACCTACAAGTGAGAAACAGTTGCACAAGAAACTTGGGAATAAGGTATACTACCGTAGATTCATCATAAGATATACCAATATTATAGCACCACTGGAGAAATCACTGAAGAAGTCTGAATCATTTCAGTGGCTGACCAAATGTGACAAGGCGTTTGATATACTCGAGGAAAATATCAGTACTGCACTAATCCTTATATACCCCAATTGGGAAATTGAATTCCATATACACATGGATGCATAGGGTGTTGTGATGGGAGCCATATTAGTGCAACCAAGGGAAGGGAATATTGACTACCCTATATACTTTGCCAACAGAAAGTTATCTCAAGATGAACACAACTACACAACAACCAAAAGGGAAGGTTTGGCTATGATTTATGCCTTGAAATTTTTTTGAAACTACTTACTAGGTTCTCATTTTAATTTTTCCACTTACCATTCTACATTGAAATACCTTGTAAATAATATTGTTCTTGAAGGAAGGATTTGCAGGTGGATCTTACTCTTTCAAGAGTTTTCCTTTGAGGTAATTATCAAACCGGGAAGATGTAATGTAGGAATGGATCACCTATCAAGAATGGAATGAAGGGAAAGTGGAATATAAGTGGATGAACAACTCCCCAAAACATACATGTTTCAGATTCAAGCCATTCCAGAATATCTCAAAGATATTGTTTCTTTCCTTAGTACAGGGACTTTTGTAGAGAATTATTCTGCAACCCAGAAGAGGCACCTGGTAGTCTGCACAATAGATTACCAATTGATTGCAATTCAACTCCATAACATGGGACTCAATAGCATTTTGAGATGGTGTATCCTAAGACATGAAAGACAAGACATCCTATGGGAATTCCATAGTGGAGTTGTGGGAGGGCAGGTTGGAGGGAAAGATACAACATAGAAGGTTCTCCAAGTCGGATTATGGTGGAAACATTATTGAAAGATGATAAATTCTATGCTAGGTTTACAATGTTTGTCAATGAGTAGGGAAACCATCATGCAAAGATGAATTACCTCTTCATCCGATTAGGTAATTGCAATCCTTTGATAAGTGGGTTTTTTACTTTATTGGACCAATTGACCTACCCACAAGACATTCAAATGCCAGATATATCATTACCGCAACATACTATCTTATGTGGTGGGATGAAGCAGAAGCGGTCCATTATTTTTCAAGACATACAACGAATAGATTTATATTTGAAAATAATATTTCTCGGTTTGGATGTCCTAGGATCGCGACTAGTGATCAAGGGAACCACTTCATTAGTATCACAATTGCAACATTGATGACATAATTACTTATTCAACACCATAAGAGTAGTCCTTGTCTTCCACAAGCTAATGGAAAAATGTTGGGTATGCGTTATATTCTTTTCATGAGTAGCAGTGTCTGTGTTGAACAAGGCATGGAGGGGTGTGTAAGGGGTCTATAGCCCCCCGTGTGGGGGTTCGGGGGAAAGGCAAAGAGCATAATCCGACTGTGTCTCTCAGATTCAGTATTACTGAATGTGTCAGAGGAAGCTATATCCAAGGATTTATGGGATAACTTGGGGAAGTTGTATCAGTGTAAGTCCCTAGTAAATAAACTATTCTTGAGAAAGAAGTTGTATAACTTGAGGATGAGAAATGGAGACTCAGTGACAGAGCATTTGAATGCCTTCAATAATGTGGTAAGTCAGTTAGTATCTGTTGAGATAAAAATTTTAGATGAAGATAAATGTATCAGTGTATTGTGTTCTTTGCCAGACTCCTGGGATAGTCTGGTTGTGGCCATACGTAGTAATACAACTGCCTTGAATTTTGATGAAGTGGTCTCATCCTTGTTATCAGAGGAGATGATACAAAATAATATGGAAGGACAGAGCACAGAAACATTATTTACAAGAGGACGTTCCCAAGAAAGAAATAGATCTAAGTTCTCAAGTGAGAGATATAAATCCAAGGGTAGATCTAAATATCCCAAAAATTTTGTAAAGGTATGTTGGAGATGTGGAAAACAAGGGAACTATAAGAATCAGTGTAGATCCAAAGTTGAGAAAAAGAAGGGATCTGCAGAATCTCCTTCTACAGAAGAAAATGCCTCTAAGGAAGAAGGAGGGGATGTGTACTTGGATTCTTCAAGAACACATGCAAATCATGATGCATGGTTGGTTGAATCTAGTGCATCCTTTCATATGACTCCCCATAGGAAGTGATTATGCAAATATGAAAGGTATGATGGAGGTGATGTTTTCTTTGGCAATGATTCGACAACCAGAATCATAGGACGAGGAAACGTCGAATTTAGGCTCATAGATGGAAGGATTAGAACACTTCCTGGTGTTCTGCACATAGAAGTTTTGGATAGAAATTTGATTTTTGTAAGTAAAATGGATGATGCATGGGTAAAAGCAATATTTGAAAAGGAAACCTGCATGATGGTTCGAGGAGAAATGGTGTTGTTGAAGGGAGTTTGGTTTGGAAGTCTGTATAAGATGCAAGGAAGCACTATTAGTGATGGCTGTAATAGTTCCATTGTTCTTTATATTGGAGTTGAAGAAGAAAGAACTCCTACAGTCTCTAGAGAAAAGGTTATGTTGTGGCATCAAAGACTGGGGCATATCAGAGAGAAGGGTATTCAACTACTACATGGTAAAGGTATGGTTGAAGGTATGTCTAACTGCTCTCTAGATTTTGATTTATGTGAACATTGTGTATATGGGAAGCAAAATCGGGTAAGATTCCCTTCTGGTGCAATGAGGGAAGACGAAATTTTATAACTAGTCCATAGTGATGTTTTTGGACCTGTATCAGTCCCATCATTGGGAAAATCTGTGTACTATGTCTCATTTATAGATGACTTCTCCAGGAATACTTGGATATATTTCCTAAGGAATAAATCTAATGTATTTCACAGGTTTAAAGAGTTTAAGGCTCTTGTTGAGAATCAAACAGAGAAAAGAATTAAGGTGTTGAGGACAGATAATGGTGGAGAGTTCTAAGGGAATGAATTTGAAGAATTATGTAAGAAGTGTGATATACCAAGTCAGAAGACTACTCCATATACACCTCAACAAAATGGATTTACAGAAAGGATGAACAAGGCAATGATGGAAAAATGAAGGTGCATGCTTAGTGGTTTTTTGTTAGGACAAGAATTATGGGAAGAGGCAATAGGTACTGCATGTTACCTAGTCAACATATCACCCTCATCAACGTTGGATGGAAACACCCCACAAGAGGTATGGACTGGTAAGAAACCTTCTCTCACACATCTCAAGGTATTTGGTTGTGATGCATATGTTCATGTTCCAAAGAAAAACAAGAGTAAGCTAGATAAGAAGGCTGAAAAGTGTATCTTTATTGGATATGAAGATGGTCTCAAAGGTTATATGCTTTTGAACCCATAAAATAAGAAGCTAGTGTATAGACGAGATGTGGTATTTAGAGAAATGAAGGATGTTGTTAAATAGGAAGTTGTACCAAGTAAGGAAGAACCAAAGAAAATAGAGTTCGATTTAAAGGATGATGAGTCAAAATTTACAGAAGAATAGGAATCAGAAGAAGAATATCCTCATACTCTAGTATTGAGGAGATCGGTTTGATAAATAAGGCTACCGAACAGTATACTCCATCTGATTTTCGTTCAAATTTTTCTTTGTCTATTACTAATGATGATCCTAGAACTGTCAGGGAGGAAATGTATTCAGAGGATAGAAATCTATGTAAAATGGCCATGGACGATGAAATGGAATCTTTAGATAAGAATGAGGCATGGGATCTAGTGGAGTTGTCGACTAGAAGAATTCCCATTGGAAAAAAATTGGTATTTAAAAAGAAGTTGAATGCAGAAGGAAAAGTGGAGAAACACAAATCTTGGTTAGTAGCAAAGGGTTATTCCCAGGTTGAGGGAATTGATTTTGTTGAGATTTTTTCTCCTGTTACCAAGTTAACCTCTATAATATTTCTTTTATCTGTTGCTACTGCATTTGATTTTAAAGTAGAACAAATGGATGTGAAGACAACATTCCTACATGGGGATCTAGAAGAAGAAATCTATATGAAGAAACCAGAAGGTTATGCTATGAAGGGAAAGAAGGAGCTGGTATGCAAGATGAAAAAGTCATTGTATGGTTTAAAACAATCACCAAGGATATGGTATCAAAAATTTGATACTTATATGATGGGACTTGGCTTCAAAAGAAGCAAATAGGATCACTATGTGTATTTTAAATTAATTGGTGATCAGTTGATTTATTTGGTCTTGTATGTGGATAACTTGTTGCTGATAGGAAACAACAAGGAGATTATCCAGGATGTGAAAACTTAGTTCTCCTCTAAATTTGACATGAAGGATCTCGGTGTTTCAAATTTTATTTTGGGCATGTAAATTAAAAGAGATCGGAAAAAGAGGAGACTCTAGTTAAATCAAATAAAATATGTCGAGACAATATAGCAGAGGTTTAATATAAAGGAACTTAAATTGGTCAAGGTCCCTATTCCTGTTGGTGTAAATTTATCTGTGGATTAGTGTCCCAAGACACAGAAAGAGGAGCAGGACATGTGTAATGTTCCCCCAACCACTCGCAGGCTGGGGGATGCTACTCCAGAGAAATCTCTCATGCTCTGACACTAGTTGGTAACATCCCCAACCTCAAACAGGCCGAGCCATGCTACTCTATGGAACGCTTTCTTTCTCTTACTGCAGAATAGACGGTGACTTACCCAGTAATCAATTGATTTATGCCACATAAACTTTCTCTTAAAACTACATGAAACTTAAACATATACATACAACACTCTTGCGGAAGATTTACATATAAACATAAACAAACAATTACATTTTGTAATATACGACTTTGTACTGAAATAACAGTAACCATGGATATACAACATATATAGGAAAATACCCATAAACATACAGGCAATTATAATCACATATATGATAAACCGTAACACAAGCACATAAATAACAATGCAGCATATCATTTTATCATACAATTGGTACTTATCTTGGAAATATTGTCACCAACTACATCCAGACCATCCACGAACCTCCCATCCTTAGACTACACTATTCATCACTCTCAACAATGAGTCACCCCCGAGATGGGACTGAAATCCACCCAGGTAAATGGTTCCCAACCAGGCTAAGGCTCATGGACAATAGGAAAGACTCCATCTCAGGTGCTCACTCAACTAATAGCCTACAACCTCGCATTCCCCACATGCTAGTACCACCCAAGGAAGTGTACCCCTTCTCTTCTCAATAGTCCCTCTGTTGCCCCACTTCCCCTCTCTTCTCAACAGTCCCTCGGTTGCCCCACTTCCCTTCCAGGGCTTCAACAATAGGCTGGACCATAAGTCTTAGAGAATTGTAGCTGCAGTTTAGCACCTTCGAGAATCAATCCCCAACAATTCTCTCACTCAGATAATTGCTCATGGACCTAAAAACATGCTTCTTCAATCCCGCTCCAAGCTAGCCAGGTACACCAACCGGAAAAGGCTATGGGAATAGGCTCAGATATGGTGAAATGGATGTCTCAAGGATAATGGTCTGCATGAGTGAAAATGGTCATGGAATCATTGACTGGATAACTGAGTGATGGAAGCAATCACTGTGAAACTCATCGTGAAAGTGATGGTGAGAATGATGGTCAATCTGCCGGTAAGAATCCCCGTGAAAAGTGAGAAAATGAGCTAAGTCCCCCCACGATATGAATGCATGTCCCCAACTTGACACTTGTCATATCGGAAGTTACTTTGGTCCACTTGTCCCCAACTTTAGAACTTAGGATAAAATAATTATCCATACTTTATGCTTTAGGAAATATTAACATAATGTTCCCTTTTTGGTGTAAGCTCTCTATCTTATCCCTTTTCCCTTTACTTTTGGCCCTCCCTTTCCCTAATTGGTGAAGTTCATTCCCCCATATCTTTTATCGTGTTCGGTCTACGTGCAACGATGTATTTTATATTAATCATGAGTCATGTACAAAATAGGTGCATTGGCTTTTAACATCTAGGTGTTCCGACCTATCACCTATATCATATACACGAGGCTCGATGTCCTCCATACTGTGTGCACTTTAGCTACTATGCGTGGTATCCGGGAATGTGCATACTACATCATTTTACTGCGCAGTTCATGCGTGCACTATGCCATGGAAAGTGCATTACAAAATGATGTAAAAACAGCTCACCAGCTTACATATACTTATATTATATTTACAATTGGGTTCGACCAAGGGATATTACTATCCCCTCCCCTTATTTATGCCATGTCCTCAGTGCATCATACACCCATATACAACAATGTTTTCAAAAATCTTCAAAAAGATGCGAGTATTCTGTCCGCATTGCATCCTCATGCTCCCAAGTAGCGTCCTCAGGACCGTACCAGGTCCATTAAACCTTTACAAGCCCTATGGATAGGTTTTGGAGCTGCTTGACTTTCCAATCCAAAATGCGCATCGAATGCACTTGAAAAGCACCTTCTTGCTCCACCTGAATCACATTCCAATCAATAACATGATTAGCATCAGGTATATATTTCTTTAGCAATGATACATGTAAGACATTATGAACATACATAGATGCAGGCAATGTAATCATATAAGCAACTGGACCAATCCTCTCTAGGATTTCAAATGGCCCACAAAATCTGGTTGTCAACTTGGCGCAGCTTACTAGCTTCAGGGAACTCCTGTTACTTTTCACTTTCAAGAAAACATGATCACCCACTTTGAATTCTCTGTGGGTTCTGTTTTGATCGGCATGACCTTTCTATTTGTCTTGGGCAGCTTTTAAATTCTACTTAATTTTTATCATTTTGTCCTCCATCTCCTTGAGAAACTCTGGCCCAACTACTGTCCTATCAGCTGGATTATCCCAACTCACTGAAGTATTGCACTTTCTTCTGTAAAGTTCTTCAAATGGGCTCATCTTCAATAATGTCTGATACCCATTGTTGTAAGCGAATTCTACCAAGTGTAGGTAGTCTTCCCATTTCGATGGTTTTTCCATCATATACATTCTCAGTATATCTTTTATCACTCTGTTCACCCTCTCTGTTTGTCCATTAGACTCAGGATGATAAGTTGTACTAAAGTTCAGATTCATTCTGAATCCTTTGAACAATCCTTTCCAGAAATTCGAGGTGAATTTCGGGTCTCTGTCGGACACAATTGTTTTAGGAATCCCATGCAATCGTGCCACTTCCTTCATGAAAATATTAGCAACTTTTGTTGCCTTTTGCGTATTTTTCAGTGGAATAAAATGAGGAGATTTCGTAGGATTGTCCACCACCACCATGATCGAATCATGCAACTTGCCTGTTCTAGGCAATCCCGTAATAAAATCCATTGTCACCACTTCCCACTTCAATTCAAGAATGGTTAAAGGTTGCAGCAACCCTGTTGGGTGCATATTCTCAGCTTTAACTTTTTGGCATTCCATACATCTAGCGATGTACTCGGTGATCTCTCTCTTCATACCTAGCCAAAATTACTGGCTCTTGATCACTACTACGGTTTTCTGATATCTAGGGTGCCCTGCATAAGGAACATTATGCATTTCATGCAAAATCATACGTTTCAAGTTCTCGACATTTGGAACAAAAATTTTGTTCTTGCGTAACAATATTCCATCTATTCCCAAATTATAATTATCTACCTTTTGTGGCATCTTACCCTGTTGTAGCATTGTTACCAATTCTTTGTATTGCAGATCTGCATTTGCAACCTCCAGAATTTTTCTTTTAATATCATTCTGATACATGCTAATGGTTGTAGCATGTAATTCATGCACCTTCCTGCCGAGTGCATTAGCCACTTTATTCTCCTTCCCCTTGATATGCTTTATATCAAAGTCACATTCACTTAGAAATTCTAACCATCTTCTTTGACTATAATTTATATTTGGTTGATCAAATAAATATTTCAGACCATTTTGGTATGTTCTTAGCTCAAACCTCTTTCCCATGAGGTAGTGTATCCATTTCCTCAAGGCATGCACTATGGTTTTCAACTCCAAATCATAAGAGGCATAGTTTCTTTCATGATCCTTCAACTTCCTTGATTCATAACATATGACAAACCCATTTTGACTGAGGACTCCACCAAGTCCTTCGTTACATGCATCAATGCATACGATGAAGTCTTCATCTGGGTCTGCAATCCTTAATATTGGAGCAGTTGTAAATAATTGTTTCAAGTGTTGGAAACTCTTCTCACAATCCAGTGCCCACTGAAACTTCACTCCATTCCTTTGCAAGGAAGTGATTGGGTGTACAATCTTTGAGAATCCTTCCATAAATCTTATGTAGTAGCCTACAAGACCCATGAATGATCTCACCTTTGTCACATTCTTCGGTGCTGACCATTCTCTAATGGCCTCTATCTTCTCAAGATCCACTACGATCCCATCCTTTGAAATGATATGCCCCAAATAATGAATTTGTTTCTGATAAAATAAACACTTTCTCAATTTGGCATACAATTGATGTTCCCTTAATACTTGCAACACCATCCTCAAATGATGTTTATGCTCTTCCTCTAACTTGGAATATATAAGAATTTCATCCAAAAATCCAATGAAAAAATTGTCCAAATACTCTCGAAAAACATCATTCATTAAGGACATGAAAACAACTGGTGCATTTGACAACCCAAATGGCACCGTTGTGAACTCATAATGACCATACCTTGTCCTGAAGGCGGTCTTGATGATATCTTCTTCTTTAATCCTTACCTGATGGTATCCTGATCTGAGATCTATCTTTGAAAATATATTTGCATCCTTCAATTGATCAAAGACGTCATCAATCCTTGGCAGAGGATACTTGTTCTTAACAGTCACTTTATTCAACTGTCTGAAGTCAATGCACAACCTTAGTGCTCCATATTTCTTTTTCACAAACAATACTGGGGCACCCCAAGGTGACACGCTTGGGTGTATATACCCCTTCTTTAGAAGTTCTTCAAGCTGCATTTGCAACTCCTTCAATTCTGGTGTACTCATTCTGTAAGGAGTCTTTGATACTGGCACTACTCCAGGCATCAATTTTATAGAGAAATCAATGTCTCTCCTTGGGGGTAGTATGGGTACCTCCTTGAACACATCTTCAAAATCTTCCAAGACTGCATAATCCTCCAAATTTGGCACCTTATATCTAGGTGTCTCTGCCAAATGAGCTGTAATTATTTGACACCCTTTTCTGTAACATTTCTTCAGCTGCAATGCTGGAATTTCTCTAATGGTTACTTCCCTGGGAATTCCCTGTACTTTCCTTAGTTTCCCTTCCTCATCCAGGCAAGTAAATTATTTGTTGTGATAGTCTAAGAGAGTGTGATGTTGGTCCAACCAATCCATCCCAATTAGACAGTCATAGGAACCTAAAGGCAAGATGTTTAAATATGGCTTGGTGTTTAGTCCATTCAAGTCTATGAGGCATGACTTAACCATCTCATTAACTTTTCTTCTGGCTCCAGTAGCCAGTTGCACCAACCAATATTTCCCATGCTTGCTTCTTGGCAATTGTAAACTTTCCACCATATTAGGGTCTATATAACTATGACTAGATCCTAAATCAATTAAAATAGCCATGGTTTGGTTGTTGATCATACCTTCCACTTCAATCATGTGGGATTGATACTCTGCTTGCTTGTTGTCCATGGCTGCATAAATCCTTGGCACATATCTTCCCATATCCTCCATTGTTTCAACTTGTTGTACATTTTGAACAATCCTTCCCTTTTCACCTCTGTGAGGACAATCTCTGAACCTATGATCTCCTTTACAAACCCAACATTGCATAGGTGGTTGCCTTGGCTCTTGACTCCCTATGTCAATCATTCTGGGTCCTTTAGGCATTTTCTTTCCTTGTGGATTATTTCTAAAGAATGGTGGCTTAGCTCCCTTCTACCCCTAATCCATCTTGAATTTCTTATTGTCTCACCAATCCTTTTGGAAAGTTGGCCTTGCTTTTTGTTTATCATATAGGCATTTATCTCGCCTTATGGTCTCTTCTAATGTCTTGGGATCATCATACTGTATTTTTTCACTGATGAACGGTGGGAATCCACTCAAATACCTTTGAATTTTGATTGTCTCATCCTTAATGAAAGAGACATACTTTAGCAGTTCTAGAAACCTTCTCTCATATTCATCTATGGTCATACTTCCAAGATTGAGTTCAAAGAACTCTTTCATTTTCTTGTCATAGTATCTCTTAGTCAAGTACTTCTTCTCAAATTACTTCTTGAATTCCATCCAAGTAACACTTTTCTCTTAAATGTGTTTCACCTGCACAAGTTGATCCTACAACATGGAGTCTTTTCCTTTGAGTTGATAGATAACAATTCTACCTTCTGCATGAGAAGAATAATTATGCAATTGAAAATACTTTCTCATTCCCAACAACCATGTTTTTGCATCTTCATCCTTCTTGTGCTCACAATCAAATGTAGGAGGTTTGATTTTATTCATTTCTCCTCACATCTCATCCATGCCAGACCTCTTATACCTTCTGACAGGGGATAGACTTGACTTGTTTCCTACTCTCATATTGGAATGCCTTGAGGAATGATGGTGATGTCTACTAACACTTTTTGTTTTTCTTTTCTCATCCGAAGGTTTGTGACTTCAATATTTACTTGAGCCACTCTCCTTAACCAATTTATTTTCTATTATGTTAAAGCCTTCCAATAACTTCATGTTGAATTCATGTTGTTTCTCTTTGGTTCTCATAATCCTTTCATTATCAGCTTTATGGATTTGGACATCCTTCTTCAAATTCTTAATGGTCTCAACCATATTCATGTTTTCATTCCTTTCTTCTCCATGTCCGTTGGATTTCGTTCCTTCAATTCCCAAATGGGCATCCACCCTTCTTCTCTCATCTTGCTGACTGTAATTACCCTATGATTATTCCATTCCTATGGACTCCACACTAGTCTGATCTGATCTAGTTGTTGTTAATTCTGCAAAATATGCAGCCATCGAAACTTATCAAGCTAACAATTCAACAATTCATGAGAATATGCACCATTTTGGTTCAATATATACATCAGAATTATCTCTCCCGATTTCCTGGTGTTATCACCATGAAAATTCTAGATAAGACCCAAGTCTTGAAAACAAAGACGCACAGTGCCTTCAGAGATAAATCTTTGCAAGAAGGTGGTTTTCCGAAACCACTTTTTCCAAGACGCGGTATCATGTGTCTCAGCATGTCAAATCCACCACTCATGGAGCGAGCGACGGCTAGTCAGATCACCCCGCTTCACTCATTCAGTACTTCGCATCCATGTGACATCAGTTGAATGCCGCCATGTAATGAACTCAAAAGATAATCATTTGAAATGGATTAGCCGAGCATGGAAACCCAACACTCTTGTACGTAATCCATTTGCGCTTCATAATTGGAATTCTATAACTACCAATCCTCAAGTATGAAGGTATCTGCGTATCCATAACCGAAGTAATCTCCAAATTGCTCGACTTTCTACTCTTTGTAAAATCATTTCGGTATCCACAACCTGAGATACATGGAAAAGAATAAATTGAGTGAGACCGGTTATTCAGGAAACATTCTAGACTTTCTTGTGAATAAGGAGGAAAGGGTCCTTGTGCACATTCTAATGACTAAATTCCACACAGAGTTGGCTATAGAATCACGGCTAGAAGTCAGGTTGAATCCCACTATGAAGGATTTAGTCATCAACAGGCCAGCTGCTAAGAAGAAAAGGAGCAAGCGGTAGAAGAAGGAGGAATCCACGACTGGAGTGGTCGAAAGTGTTGGAGAGAATCCACTGGTCTGGTTAAATTCTTTAAAGGAGGAGATCACTAAGCTGAAGTGAGTCTTCAACTAAAATTAAGCATGTTTCAACAAATTTTTGAACAGCTGATAGAGGAGGTAAGGAGCACTAGAGATGATAGCCATGCTCTTACACAACCCTTTTTACAACAGGATAACTGCTATCATCCCCCTTCTGTAATTTTGTGATTAATACGATTATATAAATACAGAAGCGGATTTTAGACTGTTTATTACAAAATTCTATCCGGTGGTGTTATGAATCTTGTTTTCTTTTATAGTATGCTTTTCTTGTAAGCTTATATTTCACTTTCATCTGTTTGAATTAGAGGAATATAAAACTCAGAATTCTTTTTAATTAATTCTTCGATGCGGTTGTGTGTTTCTTTTTCTTCTAATATTATGCACTTTAAACTCAGACTCATTGCCTTCCAAGTGACTTCGCGAGCACTAAACTTCGAGCTGTACATTTATATTTATCGTGCATAGCAACATCTCAAGGTAAAACGCTTTTTTGTGCACCTATATCCACTATGCATTTCTTCTTTGTCGTGTCGACAACTTGCGCGCACTACTTTTACGTTGTGCACCAATATCCACTCCACACAGTTTTGGTATCACGCACCGATACTCCACATGCATTTCACCCTATGCATTGCACCATGTCAAATTTCAACATGTTCCATCGCGCACAATTATCTATGTGCACTATTGAATACACTGTTGCGAGACAACTTATACTCATACTATGCGTGCACCAACAAAACTCCTCTGTGTTAAGCAATACTTGCGCACCCCATGTGCACATTACTATGTGTGTTCTCACCACACAGGGATAAATTTAGCATGTGCATCCACACATAATAATCTTCCACGTGGTGCCACAATTTACCACGCACACTTGAACGCCAACGTTTTACGCGGGTTGCCAAAATTTACCGCACGTGACAGCATGCCAACATTTTCCATTGACACTTCGTGACTTGAATTTTGGTCACATAGAAGTTACTCTTCTATGGATATTCGCATCAACTAAACCCCTCTGGCCCATCTAGGCTCAATGTTGAAACTGAATCTCTGATACCAATTTGTAACGTTCCCCCGGTCACCCGTAGGCTGAGGGATGCCACTCCAAAGCAATCTCTCATTCTCTGACACCAGTTGGTAACATCCCCAACCTTAAATAGGTTGGGCCATGCTACTCTAGGGAACACTTTCACTCTCTTACTACGGAACATACGGTAACATACCCAGTAATCAACTAAGTTATGCCACATAAACTTTCTCTTAAACCTGCATGCAACTTAAACATATACATATAAAACTCTTGTGGAAGATTTACATATAAACATAAACAAACAATTACATTCTGTAATATACAACTTTGTACTAAAATAACAGTAACCATGGATATACAACATATACAGGAAAATACCCATAAACATACAGGCAATTATAATCACATATATGATAAACTGTAACATAAGCACGTAAATAACAATGCAGCATATCATTTTATCATATGATTGCTACTTATATTGGAAATATTGTCACCAACTGTGTACAGACCGTCCACAAACCTCCCAGCCTTAGACTACACTATTCATCACTCTCAACAATGAGTCACCCCCGAGATGGGATTGGACTCCACCCGGGTAAAGGGTTCCTAACCAGGCTAAGGCTCATGGACAACAGGAAAGACTCCGTCTCAGGTGCTCACTCAACTAAAATCCTACAGCCTCTCATTCCCCACATGCTTGTCCCACCCAAGGAAGTGTTCCCCTTCCATGCTCAACGGTCCCTCGACTGCCCCACTTCCCTTCCAAAGCTTCAACAACAAGCAGGATCGGAAGTCTCAGAGCATTGAACCTGCAGTTTAGCACCTTCGGGAATCAATCCCCAACAATTCTCTTTCTTGGAGAATTTCTCACGATCCTGACAACCCGCTTCTTCAATCCCGCTCCAATCTAACCAGGTACACCAACTGAAAAGGGCTATGGGAACAATATCATATATGGTGAAATGGATGTCTCAAGGATAACGGACTACGTGACTGAAAATGATCATGGAATCATTGATTAGATAACTGAGTGATGGAAGGAATCACCGTGAAACTCATCATGAAAGTGATGGTGAGAATGATGGTCAAGCTGTCGGTAAGAATCCCCATGAAAAGTGACCAAATGAGCTAAGTCCCCCCACGATATGAATGCATGTCCCCAACTTGACACTTTTCATATCGGAAGTTACTTTGGTCCACTTGTCCCCAACTTTAAAACTTAGGATAAAATAATTATCCATACTTTATGGTTTAGGAAATATTAACGTAATATTCCCTTTTTGGCTTAAGCTCTCTAGCGTAGCCCTTCTCCCTTGACTTTTGGCCCTCCCTTTCCCTAACTAGTGAAGTTCAGTCCCCCATCTCTTTTATTGTGGTCAGCCTACGTGCAACGATGTATTTTATATTAATCATGAGTCATGTACAAAATAGGCACAGTGGCCTTTAACATCTAGGCGTTCCAGCCTATTACCAAAACATAAGCATCCCAACTTATAATAACTGGCTCACTAGCCTATAACAAATACCATATACACGAGGCGCATTGTCCTCCATACTGCATGCGACATATGGGAATGTGCATACTACATCCTTTTACTGCGCAGTTCATGTGCGCACTATGCCATGGAAAGTGCATTACAAAATGATGTCAAAATAGCTCACCAACTTATGTATACTTATATTATATTTACAATTGGGTTCGGCCGAGGGATATTACAACATGTCTCATGTTCCATATGCGAGTGTAGTTGGCAGTTTGATGTATGCAATGCTCTCTATTATACCATACATTGCACATGCAGTAGGATTTTTGAGAAGGTATATGTCAAAACTAGGGAAGGAGCATTGGACAACAATAAAAAGGGTTTTCAGGTATTTGTGTGGCACTCCTAGCTATGGAATGTGCTACGAAGGAAGATCGGGATTGGACAGAGTGGTGGATATACATGGCTTTGTGAATGCAGACTAGGCTGGAGATCTGGATCGTAGGATATCTACAAGTGGGTATGTGTTTAACTTGTTTGGAGGAGCAAAGTTGGATGAGCAAAAGATAGGTTGTAGTGGCACTTTCAACTATAGAAGCTTAATACATGGCAACCACTCATGCAAGTAAGGAAGCAATATGGTTACAAATATTGTGTTCAGGTATTGGGTTGGTATAGCAAGATGTAAGAATAGATTGTGATAGTCAAAGTGAAACTTTTCTGGTGAAGAACCCAGCTTCTCATTCAAAGACAAAGCATATTGATATTCAATATCACCTTGTCACAAACATGGTTGAAGAAAAGAAAGTATTGTTGATGAAGGTGGACACTTTGAATAATTTTGCAGATTCATTAACGAAATATGTGAGAACTAAGAAGCTCTCTTGGTGTAGAGGATCCATGGGCATTGATTCCCTGGATTGTTGACTATGTAACCTTATAACTCCCTGTATGAAAATAAAACAAGAAGTGGGAGAATGTTGGGTATGTGTTATATTCTTTGCATGAGTAGCAGTGTATGCCTTGCACCAGGTGCACAGTGGGGTTTGAGGGGGGGGTTACTATGACCCATATTGGGGGTGTAGGGGGGCGATATCTCCCCACACGGGGGTTCGGGAACAATGCCCTTGAGAATTTTTTTTCCTTGGGAAATGTGTCGTATTTTTGGGTGATTTTTCGGCACATAGTTTTTTGCTGATGGTTTTCTATTTCTGGTTAAGGAATTAGGGTTGTTGACTAATCCATGTCATTGGGTTAGGGTTTTTGAGGTCGCTGGCTCCTATATGTATATTGTATTGTAAACAATGTATCACTATGAATGAATATAGAATATGTTGGTTTTCCTGATTTGGGTTTCGAGGGGAAAAATCTCTATGTAATGTTTGTATTTGCCATTGTATCTTTTTTGTTCTTTTACTGAAAATTTGTTTACAATAAATATTATACAAGGTTAAAATCTACATTTGGTATCAGATATTTGTTGGATTTAGGGGGATGCCTTTGTGGTCAAGGGTTTGGCTCGGGACTGTGATAAGACTTGTTATAGTGGGAGATCTGTGGTATTGATTTTTCAGGTGAAACGAAATGGCGAGAAATTCAAAAATGGAGATCGAGAAGTTTAATGGGAAAAGTTTTGAGTTGTGGAAGATCAATATGGAAGATTTGTTGGTGGACAGAGATCAATGGATCATGATAGATCGAGTTACTGCACCTACACAAAATTTAGCAGAGGACCGGAAAAATTCACATCAGGATGCAAAGAGTACAATCCGACTGTGTCTCTCAGATTCAGTATTATTGAATGTGTTAGAGGAAGATACAGCCAAGGATTTATGGGATAAGTTGGGGAAGTTGTATCAGTTTAAGTCCCTAGTAAATAAACTATTCCTGAGAAAGAAGTTGTATAACTTGAGCATGAGAGATGGAGACTCAGTGGAAGAGCATTTGAATGCATTCAATACTGTGGTAAGTCAGTTAGTATCTATTGAGATTAAAATTTCAGATGAAGATAAATGTATCAGTTTATTGTGTTCTTTACCAGACTCCTGGGATAGTCTGGTTGTGGCCATAGGTAGTAATATAATTTCCTTGAAGTTTGAACAAATGGTGTCATCCTTGTTGTCGAAGGAGATGAGACGAAAGAATATGGAAGGACAAATCACATACACATTATTTGCAAGAGGATGTTCCCAGGAAAGAAATAGATATAAGTTCTCAAGTGGGAGATCTAAGTCTAAGGGTAGATCTAAATCTCCTAGAAAGTTTGTAAAGGTATGTTGGAGATGTGGAAAAGAAGGGCACTACAAGAATCAGTGTAGATCCAAAGTTGATAAAAAGAAGGGATCTGAAGAATCTCCTTCTACAGAAGAAAATACCTCCAAGAAAAAAGGAGAGGATGTGTACTTGGCTTCTTCAAGCAGACATGCGGATCATGAGGTATGGTTGGTTGAATCTAGTGCATCCTTTCATATGACTCTCCACAAGGAGTAGTTCTGTGAATATGAAAGGCATGCTGGAGATAATGTTTTCTTAGGAGATGATTCGACAAACAAAATCATAGGACGAGGAAAAGTTAAGTTGAGGCTCATAGATGGAAGGATTAGAACACTGCCTGGTGTTATGCACATCCCAGGTTTAGCCAAAAATTTGATTTCTATAAGAAAAATGGATGATGTAGGGGTAAAAATAATATTTGAAAATGAAACTTGCATGATGGTTCGAGTAGCAATGGTGTTGTTGAAGGGATTTCAGTTTGGAACTATGTATAATCTGTAAGGAAGCACTATTAGTGATGGGTGTAATAGTTCCATGGTTCTTGATACTGGAGTTAAATAATAAAGACCTCCTACAGTCTCTGGAGAAAAGGTTATGTTGTGGAATCAAAGACTAGGGCATATCGGAGAGAAGGGTCTTAGACTACTACATGGTAAAGGTATGGTTGAAGGTATGTCTAACTACTCTTTGGATTTTGATTTCTGTGAACATTGTGTATATGGGAAGCAAAATCAGGTAAGATTCCATTCTGGTGCAACGAGGGAAGAAGGAATTTTCCAACTAGTTCATAGTGATGTTTTTGGACCTGTATCGGTCCCATCATTCAGAAAATCTATGTACTATGTCTCATTTATAGATGACTTCTTGAGGAATACTTGGATATATTTCCTCAGGAATAAATCTAAAGTCTTTGACAGGTTTAAAGAGTTTAAGGCTCTTGTTGAAAATCAAACAAAGACAAGAATTAAGGTGCCAAGGATAGATATTGGTAGAGAGTTATACGAGAATGAATTTGAATAATTATGTAAGAAATGTGGTATAGCAAGGTAGAAGACTACTCCATATACACCCCAGCAGAAAGGAGTTGCAGAAAGGATGAACAAGACACTAATGGAAAACACAAGGTGCATGCTCAGTGGTGTCGGGTTAGGATATGAATTATGGGTAGACGTAGTAGGTATTGCATGTTACCTGGTCAACATATCACCCTCATCATCATTGGATGACAAGACCCCACAAGAGGTATGGACTGGTAAGAAACCTTCTCTCACACATCTCAAGGTATTTGGTTGTGATGCATATGTTTATGTTCCAAAGGAAAATGGGAGTAAGATAGATAATAAGGATGAAAAGTGTATCTTTATTGGATATAAAGATGGTCTCAAAGGTTATAAGATTTGGAACCGAGAAACTCAGAAGGTATTTTATAGCCGAGATGTGGTATTTATAGAAGTAAAGGATGTTTTTAAACAGGAAGTCCTACCAAGTAAGGAAGAACTAGAGAAAATAGAGTTTGATTTAAAGTATTATGAGTTAGACTCTACAGAAGAACACAAATCAAAAGAATAAGATCCTCATACTCCAATATTGAGGAGATTACTAAGAGAAAGAAGGCTATCGGAAAGGTATAATCCATCTGATTTCCATTCAAATTTTCCTTTGTCTATTATTGATGATGATCCTAAAACTGTCAGGGAGGCAATGGATTCAGAGGATGGAAATATCTGGAAAAGGGCCATGGATGAAGAAATGACATTTTGGATAAGAACAAGGCTTGGGATATAGTAGAGTTGTCAACTGGAAGAAATCCCATTGGTAGAAAATGAGTATTTAAAAGGAAGTTGAATGCATAAGGAAAAGTGGAGAAATACAAAGCTCGGTTAGTAGAAAAGGGTTATTTCCAAGTTGAGGGAATTGATTTTGGTGATATTTTTTCTCATGTTTCCAAGTTAACCTCTATAAGATTTTTGTTATATATTACTTGTGCATTTGATTTTGAAGTAGAACAGATGGATGTGAAGACAAAATTTCTACATGGGGATCTAGAAGAAGAAATCTATATGAAGCAACCAAAAGGTTATGTTATGAAGGGAAAGAAGGAGTTGGTATGCAAGATGAAAAAGTCCCTGTATGGTTTAAAACAATCACCAAGGATGTGGTATAAAAAAATTGATACTTATATGCTAGGACTTGGATTCACAAGAAGCAAAGAGGATCATTGTGTGTATTTTAAATTAATTGGTGATCATTTGATTTATTTGGTCTTGTATGTGGATGACATGTTGTTGATAGAAAACAACAAGGAGATTATCCAGGATGTGAAAACTCAGTTGTCCTCTAAATTTGACATGAAGGATTTTGGTGCTTAAAAAATAATTTTGGGCATGAAAATTAAAAGAGATCGGGAAAAGAGGAAAGTCTGGTTAAATAAGAAAAAATATGTCGAGACAATATTGCAGAGGTTTAATATGTAGGAATGTAAATCAGTCAAGGTTCCTATTCCTGTTGGTGTAAAGTTATATGCGGATTAGTGTCCCAAGACACAGGAAGAGGAGGAGAACATGTCTCATGTTCCATATCCGAGTGCAATTGGCAGTTTTATCTATGTAATGGTTTATACTAGACCAAACATTGCACATGTAGTGGGAGTTTTGAACAGGTATATGTCAAAACTAGGGAAGGATCATTGGACAACAGTAAAAATGGTTTTCAGGTATTTGCGTGGCACTGCTAGCTATGGATTGTGATACCAAGGGAGATCAAGATTGGACATAATAGTGGATATACATGGATTTGTGGATGCGTAATGGGTTGGAGATTTGGATCGTAGCATATGTACAAGTGGGTATGTGTTTAACCTGTTTGGAGGAGAAATAAATTGGATGAGCAAAAGACAAGTTGTAGTGGCACTTTCAACTACAGAAGTTGAATGCATGGAACCCACTCATGAAAGTAAGGAATTTGTATGGTTACAAAGATTTTGTTTAGGTATTGGATAGGTACATCAAGATATAAGGATAGATTGTGACAATCAAAGTGCAATTTTTCTGGTGAAGAACCCGACTTATCATTCAAAGACAAAGCATATTGATATTCAATATCACTTTGTGAGAGACATGGTTGAAGAAAAGAAAGTATTGTTGATGAAGGTGGACACTTTGAAGAATGTTGTAGATTCATTAAAAAAATCTGTGATCACTGAGAAGTTCTCTTGGTGTATAGAATCCATGGGCATTGCTTCCTTGGATTGTTGACTATGTAACCTTGTAACCCCCTATATGCAAAGAAAACAACAAGTGGGAGAATGTTGCGTATGTGTTATATTCTTTTCACGAGTAGTAGTGTTTGCATTGCACCAGGTGCTCAGGGGGGTGATATCCCCCCTCTCAGGGATTCGGGGGAAATGCCCCCAAGAAATAGTTTTTTTTTTCCTCGGGAAATGTGTCGCATTTTTGGGTGGTCTTTCGGCACATGATGTTTTGTCGATGGTTTTCTATTTCCGCTCCAGGAATTAGGGTTGTTGACTAATCCATGTCATTGGGTCAGGGTTTTGGATGCCGATGGCTCCTATATGCATATTGTATTGTAAAAAAATGTATCACTATGAACGAATATAAAATATGTTGGTTTTCCCGGTTTGGGTTTCCAAGGGAAAATTCTCTGTGTAATGTTTATATTTTTCATTGTATATTTTATGTTATTTTACTAAAAATATGTTTGTTGTAAATATTGTACAAGGTTAAAATCTACATTTGGTATCAGAGATTTGTTGGCTTCAGTGGGGACGCCTTTGTGGTCTAGGGTTTGGCTCGAGACTGTGATAAGCCTTGTTAAAGTGGGAGATCTGTGGTATTTATTTTTCAGGTGAAAAGAAATGGTGAGCAATTCGAAAATGGAGATCGAGAAGTTTTATGGGAAACATTTTGAGATGTCGAAGCTCAATATGGAATATATATTGGTGGACATATATCAATGGATCATGATAGATCGAGGTACTGCACCTACACAAAATTTAGCAGAGAACTGGAAAAATTCAGATCGAAATGCAAAGAGCTCAATCCGACTATGTCTCTCAGATTCAATATTGTTGAATGTGTTAGAGGAAGATACAACCAAGGATTTATGGGATAAGTTGGGGAAGTTGTATCAGTCTAAGTCACTAGTAAATAAACTATTCCTAAGAAATAAGTTGCATAACTTGAGGATTCGAGATGGAGACTCAATGGCAGAGAATTTGAGCGCCTTCAATACTGTGGTAAGTCAGTTAGTATTTGTTGAGATAAATGTTTCAGATGAAGATAAATGTATCAATTTATTGTGTTCTTTACCAGACTCCTGGGATAGTATAGATGTGGCCATAGGTAGTAATACAACTTCCTTGAAGTTTGATGAAATGGTCTCATCCTTGTTGTCAAAGAAGATGAGATGAAATAATATGGAAGGATAGAGCACATACACATTATTTGCAAGAGGACGTTCGCAGGAAAGAAATAGATCTAAGTTTTCAAGTGGGATATCTAAGTTTAAGGGTAGATCTAAATCTCCTATAAAGTTTGTAAAGTTATGTTGGAGATGTAGAAAAGAAGGGCACTACAAGAATTAGTGTAGATCCAAAGTTGAGAAAAAGAAGGGATATGAAGAATCTCCTTCTATAGAAGAAAATACCTCCAAGCAAGAAGGAGGGGATGTGTACTTGGCTTATTCAAGAACACATGCATATAATGAGGCATGGTTGGTTGAATTTGGTGCATCATTTCATATGAATCTCCACAATGAGTGGTTCTGTGAATATGAAAGGTATTATGGAGGTAATGTTTTCTTAGGTGATGATTTGACAACTAGACTCATTAGAGGAGGATGATGCACATCCAAGGTTTGGCTAGAAGAAGGTATATATGATGCAATTCCAAGGTTTGGCAGTTTGATGTATGCAATGGTATGTAATAGAATGGAAATTGCACATGCAGTGGGAGTTTTGAGCAGGTATATGTCAAACCAGGGAAGGAGCAATGGACAACAGTAAAAAGGGTTTTTAGGTATTTGTGTGGCACTGCTAGCTATGGATTGTGCTACCAAGGAAGACCGGGATTGGACAGAGTGTAGGATATACATGGATTTGTGGATGCATAGTGGGATGGAGATATGGATCATAGGAGATCTACAAGTGGGTATGTGTTTAAATTGTTTGGAGGAGAAAAAAGTTGGATGAGCAAGAGACAGGTTGTAGTGACACTTTCAACTATAGAAGCTTAATACATTACAGCCACTCATGCAAGTAAGGAAGAAATATGGTTACAAATATTGTGTTCAGGTATTGGGTTGGTATAACAAGATGTAAGGATAGATTGTGACAGTCAAAGTGCAATTTTTATGGCGAAGAACCCGACTTATCATTCAAAGACAAAGCATATTAATATTCAATATCTCTTTGTGACAGACATTGTTGAAGAAAATAAAGTATTGTTGATGAAGGTGGACACTTTGAAGAATGTTGTAGATTCATTAACAAAGTCTATGAGCATTGAGAAGTTCTCTTGGTGTAGAGGATCCATGGGCATTTCTTCCCTAGATTTTTGACTATGTAACCTTGTAACCCTTTGTATGCAAAGAAAACAACAAGTGGGAGAATGTTGGGTATATGTTATATTATTTGCACAAGAAGTAGTGTATGCGTTGCATCATGCATGCAAGGGGGTTTGAGGGGGGTTTCTAGTACCTCCCTTGGGCAGTGCAGGGGGGTGATAGCCCCCCGCGTGGGGGTTCTGGGACAATGCGCTCAAGAAATTGTGTTTTACCTTAGGAAACATGTCACATTTTTGGGTGGTTTTTTGGAACATGGTTTTTTGCCGATGGTTTTCTATTTCCAGTTAAGGAATTAGGGTTTTTGACTAATCCAAGTCATTGGTTTAGGGTTTTGGATGCCACTTGCTCCTATATGTATATTGTATTGTAAACAATGTATTACTATGAATGAATATAGAATATGTTGGTTTTCCCGGTTTGGGTTTCCAAGGGGAAAATATCTGTGTAATGTTTGTATTTTCCATTGTATCTTTTTTGTTCTTTTACTAAAAATCTGTTTGCAGTAAATATTGTACAAGGTTAAAATATACAAATAATAGAGGCATTCAACAATATTTTATAGAGGGGACTGACAAAGGTGTGTTGCACAAATAAGGAGGACTGAGATGACAAAGTTCTAGTAGTTTTATGGGATTATAGGACTACCAAAAATAAGTTGCGCAAGTACACCATGTTTTAGTTAGTCTACGGGATGGAAGTTGTGGTACCTGCATATTTTATTACCACTAGTATCTATATATATCAGGATACACACATGATGGATGATGCATCAGTTGCACAAAGGATTACAGAACTACAGGAACTAGAAGAAGCAAGGTTCCTCACTGATTTTCATTAGTCAATGGAAAACGATAGGCAGAAGGCTTGGCACGATAAAAACATTAAGAATAAAAGGTTTGTGCAAGGAGATAAGGTAATCCTCTATGAAATTTGTTATCAGAAACATCCAGGAGAGTTGTGCATGCATTGGTTAGGGTCATTCCTAGTGGCTAATATCCAACAGTCTGGTGCAGTCAACCTAGCGCAACTGGATAGTGTCCTTCGACGAGGGTTGGTGAATGGTGCATGCCTAAAAGCCTACATTACCCAAACTTAACAAGAAACATGGTTGTTCCAATCCAAGGGAGAATGTACAATAGGTAGTCTTTGATTTTCTATTGAATTTTGTAGCAATGTTGAATTTTGTTTTATGTAATAATGTTGAAGTGTGCTTAGGAGCACCATAACGTATCCATATCATTTTCATTGTTAGGTTATTTTAGTAAAATTTCCATGAAACAATGCGTTATCTGATTCATCTTCAATCTACTCATCCATACATGTACAACCACTAGAAAATATTTGTGGTCAGGGGAGAATCGACTCAGAACTTTATTAATGGCTAAGTCATAGTTATGTCATCCCCAGTTGTGGATTTTAGGGTAACTTCCACTTTCATCCTGTCCTATAAAGTATTAAAAGTGTTGGTCCACGTAGATCCTATCGATAAGCTAGCCATGATTCTCAACCGTTAAAATTGTAATACCCTCACGTCGACCACATGTTGAGTAAGAGACCCATTAAAGTCAAAGTTTGGTTCAAATATTTTACCCCATTACCAGCCCCTTCGCACATCCAAGCCATAGATCATGTTGCTAGCCTAATTACTCACTCATTGATGATTCATTAATGGTCTATCCCGCTATATTAGCTATAATAATCCATAATCTTGTTCATAACGCCATTATATTCACCTACTTTCCTTCTCCTATTGAGTCTTTGCATCCTAGTGCATTATGAGAAATTGGTCGCCACCCAGTTCCTAATCCAATGTAATTACTAACACTCCAACATAAAAATGTTGACAATATAAGGAGGGTGAGGATCCATATTGAACGAATCAGTTACAGATGAGCCCTATGATTCTAGGATTGAGGTCCTGGGTGATGTCAAAGGCAAATTCGAGCAAACAAAACTCCTTGACTTGGATCTCATGGACACAACATTGCTCCCACAAATCAACATCGACGTGTTCTACGAAATGGAATCTAGGCCGATAGGGGAGGTGTAGCTTCTCCCGAAAGATGAATTTATGAATTTGTTCCACTTGACAATCATGAACCTCCGGTACCTCCCAGTGTTCAGAACTATTGGAGAAGTTTTGTGATGCACTAAGTTCATGATTAGTAGGGTTCATGATAGAATTTAATGTCTCGATAGATGATACCCCATTCATGCCCAAGATATTCACTATCTTACAAGATTATCTTTGGAGGGAGAGGACATCTCCAAATGATTTCAAGGACCAAGTAAGCATGGAAAGAGGAAGGGTGAGATTAGCCTATATGAGTGCTTCCATACACAGAGGGGGGCTCGCACAACAAAGATTGAACCAATCCTCCCTGAGACAGTCAGAATGAACTTCTACGTGAATGTTAGCAAGGTCATGCTCTATTACTATAAGGGTGAATGCACACTGGTTTCCCTACTAGTGGATGACTTCTACACAAATGGTGCAGTGTTCAATTGTTGTAGTTACTTTTTGGAACTCCTCCTTGTCGCTTGTGAGGAAGTTCAAGAGAAGGGAGACGCCTTCACATACAGATATCTTCTTTTATGTTTTGTAATGATGAAGTGGAGGCCACCCATGGGAAGACATTTAGCACCTACCGAAAAACGATGCCTCACAAAGATTTTTGAGCCTTGGCATGCAAGGGAAGAATTAGAAAATATGGAGTTCAACAATTTTTCATTCCTAAAGTGGTACAATCAGTTGATTAATTCCACCCAAGGGATGCATATACCCCAAGAGCTCTTGAATTTTCATACAAGGAATATCTCATTCTCTCTAAATGAAAATTACACATTCGTCTGGCTAAGGCATCCAAAGCCTTCATAATTTCATACATGACTCCCTACCATTCTATTTGGATTGGGAAATAATAGACAAGGAAATCCTTTCTTGGCTAGGAGTTAAACGCACCCTGCACAAGTCGGGCATACATTACTCATTTCCACCAGAATTGTTAAAGAAGAAGATTTCAGTAGAGGAGGTAGGACCAAGCTCTGGAAAGGTAGAACAACCCCAAAAGTCACCAACAGCCTGAGAATAAGACGAACAGGAAGAAAACCAGTTGAATAGGAAATAGAGGCCTTTTCTAGGATGTCCCAAATTTATGGATGAGGCCATATTCTCAAGTAAAAACATTAACAAAATTCTGTCTCCCGCATTCATACAGGAGGTTCCGGCCAAGAATCCCAGAACCAGTGTGTCCCTAGTAGTCAGCCTAGCTAAAATCATCAACCCTAAGACTATATCGACTGTGCTACCTCGCACCCAAGCAACCCAGAATATTATCCAAATTATTTATGACCCTGAGTCTAACCCCATTATGTTTTCGATTATAAGAACTAAGAAACAACTATCACCATCGATTATGAATACCATAGTCCCCCTACTGCCTAATTCCCCATAACCTATGCAACTTGATATTATAGAAAATGTTCCCTTTCACGAGACCCAACCATACAAAATACCATTACTCACACAACTCCCACATTTCCCCCTTTTTGATACACATTCTCTGATAATAGAGAGCGACACAGAAGTCCCAAAGGATCACAGCGGAACCCGTGAATTTCCACCCACAACGCAGGAAACAACACAAAATGAGGAAGAGTCTCAAGCACCATAGGAGACTTAGTCAAGAAAAATCACAGCCTCACTAAAATAACAGTTGGAACCCATACTGCAAGATCTACAACAATGCTCAAAGTTGTTACATCTCTTCCTAGCGCAGGTGGAAACTATCCCTTTTCTTCCATTATCCCTGAAGACTAAACTAGCCCAACAGTTGGGAGGATCAATCCAGTAAGAAGAAGAAGTTGAGACACCATCATACAAATCCATGGCCAATGGGCTTCCACTTTAGATCAGACTCACATTGGAGGTCACAATTACATCCAGATAGATCGCTCAGTTGCCAACACCACAACTAGTATGTTTGATCAGAGCCTCAATCGATCACCTAGAGAAATGGGTTCAACAATCCAAAATGCAAGATGAATATTGGAGATAGGAAGAAATTTTGGAATAGACCAAAAGAACATAGGAAGAATACTTGAAAATCTAGGAAGAAGAGAAAGTGGATAAAATAAAGGGAAATCTCACAGAGATCTGGCCAACTTTCATAAAAGAAACCCCACATATGCCAGAATATAATTCCACTAAAGAACTAGAGGAACAACTCGGCTTGGTTCAAAAATCATGGGAGGTAATAAAATATCGAGCAGAGGACTTTCAAACACATTTGGAGGGGATGAATTTGAAGGCTGAGGCACAACTCAAGGAAATTCAACAACAACTAGAAAGTGTTGTCCTAGAAGGAAATGATGATAGAGCCTTGCTACACAAAAAGACGTCCAAATGTACCACCATATTCAAGGAATTCAATGATTGGATGGGTTTTATAACCCACCACAACCAGGAACTGGGATACTTGCGCACTATAATCCAGACCCTTAATGATAAAGTAGCTAAAACACGTGATCCTTTGGAGAAACAAATTTTTTTTTATGAAATACAAGCAGCGGAAAATTCATTGAATTCTTTGTTTGAAGCTCAAATAGTATAAAATAAGGAACTCAGAGCCTTTAGACCCAATACTTGTATATGCATTAGGTTGAGACATTAGCATATGCATAATGGAATGTTCTCATTCCATCCAAGTTGAAGGAGTTCAACCTCAATGCAACACAAAAATTTCATTGCAGAAGCCTCATTGCTTGCCAAGAAATGGCAAGACAAACTTGAACAATTCCAGGAGGTCAAAGAAAAATATCTCGATCTAGTTCGAGAGTTGGGCCTTTCATTTGAAGGAGCCAATGTGGAATAAATAAAAAATCTAGAAGGACAACAAGTCGAATCAAAGAACACAGAAGAACCAAAGACTTGACTCGGGGTGAGTCAAGGATTGTGGTCGAGGCTTGTTGGGCCCTTTGTTTTGATAAAGAGTTGTGCAACTTATAAAGGAGACAACCAATCAAGTAAAGAAGGTTGAGAAAGGAAACACGCAATAGAAATGTGTTGTAATAGAACACATTCTGAAGCCAACGCATAATCAATTTTGAGATAATACAGTTACAACAAAATCAAGAAGAGAAGAGGGTGTACGAGTTCTCAAGGAAAAAGGAGAAAACAATTGTATTGTATTGATGGTAATTGTTATTTTGCAATACATTGTAATGGTTGAGTGTGTGAAATATAGGAGAGAGGAACAAGAGGTAAAACTTGGATCTGTACTCCATATCCAGAATGTAATTAGTAAGGGAAGAGATTAGATTGATTACTATCAACTGTAGTATTGGATTGTGATGTACCTACTTATATATTCTATACTGAGTAGGATAGATCCTTAATGTAAATCTACGAATGCTTATTTTCCAAGACTTATAATATAATAGAAAGAGAATAGAGATCAAATTTTGAAAATGATCCTGGTTTATATTACTTTATGTATCTCTAAAATATCATCATGTTGTTGTCTGATATGAATTACATGTCTTTATCACTTATGTATGTTCTGTATAGTTCTATTCTCATGTATGTGTGTATGATGTGTTAAGGATCTGAACTGAGTAATATATATTGCGTTAGAATGGTAACAATATAGATGTCTTATAGATCTATACAACATTCTTCTTACCCGTCCCTTAGTTCTTTTGTCTCAGTTGCGCTTAAGGTGAGACTTCTTTCCATTTAGAAAGATGAAAAGGCCAGAGCACTAGACTACATCAATACCCTTTTTTTGATAACCTAAAGAGGACCCTGGTCTGAAAACTTTGCGCCAACTCCCTATGGAATTTAGGGTTTTTGAATGTTCCTAAAATCATCTTCAAACCAACTAGCTTTGCATTTTCTCTATAACTTATTTTCTAGGACTTTTTAGAATGTGAAATTTTTAGGGATCTGAGGATATGTGGCATGTTGTACAATTCCATTCTTGGAAAGAGGAAAAAATAACAAGCTTTGGGAAAGTTACCATAAATTTCATTTGGAAATTAAGATTTTTGTCAGACCCGATGAAGGAAGAAGTAGCAAGCAGACTTAGTAAAAGTAATGTGAATGTTATCATATTTTGAAGAAGTTATATTTACTAAATAAAAAATATTTAACTTGAAGGTTGGTTCCACTCAAACAAAGATATTGGTGTCTCTTTATAAGTTGGTGCTTAGCGATGGGGTTTGGTGTCTCAAGTATATTGGTGTATACAAATATTTGTAAGAGTAGGTTGTTGGCTACCAGGGTTTGTACCATTGGGGATTGGTGTCTCTAGTAGGCTAGTGCCCACAAATATTTGTAATATTAGGTTGGTGACAACAAAGAATTATAAAGAGAATTTTTTTGGTTTTCTCCCAAAAGGGTTTCGATATAAATATTGTGTTCCATGTTTTGTAGTTAATAGATCTCATATGTGATTGTTTTCTTATGTTTTATCAATTTTTGAAAAATTAAAAAAATGTCTTATATTGATTCACCCCCCCTATTAGTATAAGTGTGTTCTCAAAAATTGGTTCTAGAATGGGTTTCTTTGGAAACAGAATAACCACTTGAAGGTATATCTTGGGACCAGACATGGTCATTCAAGAAGGTTTATCCATAGATAGGGATTCAATGTTTGATGGAACAAACTGTGCCTTTTGGAGCATAATGATGAGAACTTATTTAATGGATATTGGTTTCAATATTTGGAAATCTATTATGACTGGTGATAAAGCTCCAACATCTCCACCAACATATCAAGATGGAAAGAATGCTAGAGAAAATAATGCAAAAGTTGTGAATTCCATATTGTGTGATCTGTTAGAATCAAAGTTTGTGAAGGTAATGCATTGTGAACCAACAAAAGAAATTTTGGATAAAATTCAAAACATTTATGAAGACAAAGACAAGGTTAATAAACCAAAGCTACAAACTCATAGAAGACAATTTGATAGTTTGAAAATGAAATATGAAGAAAATGTTGCATCCTATCTCCTTCATGTAGATGAAATTGTCAACACCATCAACACACTTGGTTAAAAGGTTGAAGAGCCAATGAGTGTACAAAATGTTTTATGGTCATTCCCCTAAACATTTGATGTTAAAGTTTCCGCTATGAATAAATGAAGGATATTGATAAATTGACAATGGAAGAATTTCATGGGATTCTCATTGCATATGAAATGAGGAATGAAAAATAAAATCCATCAAATAAAGAAGAAAATTTCAAAGCCTCAAATAAGACAAAGAACAAACCCAAATCAAGTGATTGTTCCAGCTATGAGTCATAGGCATAGGATGCACATTTTCTGAGAAAACTCAAATAAGGATATGCAAAATACAAAGGTAATCTTCCCTTTAAATTTTTTAATTGTAGAAAAGTAAGACATTTTTCTACTAAGTGTCCATATGTGAAAAACAAAACTAGTGATGATGAAGAAGACCATAACATAAATAAAAGGAGAAAACATAATCAACACAAAAGTAACCACAAATAGGACAAGCATGAAAAGAAGAAGAAGAGTATTTACTCACAATGGGTTAGTGACTCGTCTAAAGAGAGAAGTGAAAGAAGTTTCAATAGTCATAGAAGAAAATCTCTTTACATAAATCGAAACAACGATTCATAAAGAGAAAGGGAAAGAAATGATGGATTCAGAAGAAGAGAAAAATGTCGAAATGGATGGGGAAGTGGATATTGAAGAAGAACTCATGTGTGCATTAAAAAAAATAAAGAATCTTAGGACAAAGAAATTGAAACAAAAGGATTAGTTGCATAAATATGAAGAAGAGAATCATGATTCCAAATCCAAAATGTCACAAATCCTTGAAGAGATAGAAAATAATATCATGATCCTAAAGATTCAATTAGACGAGGTAATAAGGATTGAAGAAGTGATTAGAATATAGCTTAAGGAAAAGGAACAAAACTGTGAAAAACTAAAATCTAAAATTGTTTCTTTAAGAAAGGAACTTGAGAAAAAAACTATTAAGTTGAATAGAAGCTTGAAGTTTGAAAAGAGTATTGAAATATTAGATGATATCATCAATTGTCAAAGGTATCCATTCATTAAGATAGGTCTTGGATATGATTTTGTTGTTGCCTCCCTACCTACAATTGACCTTGCTACAACTAGGAAAGTTTTACTTGTTGTAGGTCTAGTTCAGAATTTCTTTCCAGAAGATAAACCTATTGTTGATTCTACTAAACAGATTGATGAGTTGTGTAATATATCTAGTTCTAATCCCTATAATTATAATGTAATTGTTAAAATATCAAGTATGTTGGTGAGATGATATGGTTCAGCAGGATAGATCATATTGATTAATATGGCCAAAGGTCGAATTATGTATTTTGTATATTAAAATTTAATTAATAAATAATAATCATTGGTTGTGGTATGTGTGGGATGGTAACGACGGGGTGTTATGATTCCACAAGAGAGTGGGATAAAGAGGGGACCAATGGGTTACCCATTTAAGTTAATTCATCCATTTCATATTAATGTTTATTTACCTTTGAAATATCAAGAGAGATATTAAAGTGATGTAAGAGTGGTAGGTGGGAAAGGTTAAATCGCCCAATTTATGATAGCATGGACTAAGTACATTTACTTTTTGGGAAATGTGTGAGTCAATATTACATGAAAAGAAAAGAAAATTCGAGTTCATTCTTGGGGAAGTTTTTCATGTTGGTTTTGGAAAGTAAGAGGAGGGATGAGTGCTGAAAAAAGAGCACCAACCATGTTATGCTTAAGGATAGCCATCGTTGGGCTGATATTTATGCTGAAAATGAGGTTGTATGCCTATTATGAAGGCTGCATGCATGTCAGTGATTTCTTGGTGAAAATATGGCTCAAGAGCCTTGAGAAGATTGTGTGAACACTCTTGGAACAAAAGAGAATTCATAGAGTCCCTAGTTGTGACATTTACTAGCCAACCAAGTGCACTAGGGCCCTAGAGGGAAGTGGGGAGACCCAATGGACTATGTGCAATGAAGGGGGATACCATTCCTTATGTTTTTCGAGTTGAGGGGAAAGAGAGACATGGAGGATTGGAATTTGTTGTGGATTAGAACCTAGGTTTTGGGTTACTCATCATGGAGAGTGGACAACCAAGAGGACCAAACCTCCTTGTGGACTCAGCCTCATCTCAGGGGTGTCTTTATGTTGAGATTTGTAACAACAAGCCTATGATTGGGAGGATCATCCCCTATACACGACCAATTGGTTCAAAAATTTAAAGATAATTTTTCTATTGTGTTTTAAATGTTAATTCCGCAGTGTATATGTTTAATTTTGAATGTTGCTACTATGTAATTGTATGGTTGTATTCTAGATTTAGAAATGCTATTATTTGCATGAATTAATTAGCACATGTGTTTGTTGAAATTTTTATGTGTTTGAGAAAGTAAATTTTTGGGTTTTCTTCCTTGGATAGTTTACAAGTTACCTATTCCTCACATGCCCGAATTTGAGCATCATGTTACAGATGACATTGTTGTTGATATGTTAGTTTTTTCTACTCATGTAAGTGAACTTGAACCTGATCCTACCTCCTTTGATAAGCCAACACAAAAACCTATTCCATGTCATCCTCCTCACCATAAAACTCAAAGTAATGACAATCACGTTTTTCATATCTTTGCAGAAGAGATGTGAAAGACAAAATTGTGGACTAGTGATGACTATCAGGATATATTGTCATTAGATTGATAGATGGTTGTGGAATTATTTGACTAGATGTTTGAGGAATTAATATCATTTTGTATCATTGAATTTACAATCATGCAACCTTCTTTTTACTTACTTATGATTTCCTTGGAAGTGGTCGATCAAGGATCAAATTGACATGACAGTCGACTGGAGTTTCTACTGAGTATCCATCAACTAGAATATTCAACAAGAAACATTGATGATACTTATTTATCCCTCAAGTGTGGAATACTTTAAGTTGTTGATATGTGAACCAACTAATGTGTTCTTGTTAACTAAATTATTTCTTGTTGAATCAACTTGGATTTGTTGAGGTTGAACATACCATGTTCGACTATTGTTGGAGATATACTACTGCTTATNGACAACTCGCGGTTCTCGTACTCGCGTGACATGGGGTCGATCCCCAGGCGGCTACCACTATAACCCCAGGTGCAACCACCCAACCCGCAAGAATGGCGCACGAGTAAGTCCGGGTGAGAATCAAACATGAGACTTCATTTTACAAATTTCCTTCCATTTACACGGCACTTGCCAATCCGTCTACACCCGTGCGGGCTACATAGACTGTTTATATTGATGTAGACTTATTATCTTGATTTTTTGGTGACATTACTCTCTACATAAATACAATAAGAGAAAATGAGTTGATTGTTGTGATTCATGTAGATGACATTATTTTTGGAGGCAACATGAAAAAAATGTGCTAAGAGTTTGCAATAGAAATGAAAAGGAATTTGAAATGTCTATTCTTGGTGAATTGTCATTCTTTATTGGTTTAAAAATTCACCAATTCAAAAAAGGAATATTCATTTCAAAAACTAAGTATATCAAGGAAATATTGAAGAAGTTCAAAATGGAAGATTGTGCACCAGTCAAGACACCCATGGTCACAGGTTGTAATTTGAGCAAAGGTCATGAATATCCATAAGAAAATAAAACATTATATAGGTCAATGATTAACATCCTACTATATATGAAATCGTCAAGGTCAGGAATTACACAAGCAATAGGATTGGTTGCACAATTACAAGTTGCATCAAAAGAAACTCATGTGCAATAAATGAAAATAATATTTGAACATATAAAGGGAACCTTATGTAATTATTAAACCTGTGAAGTAAAGAAATTCATACATATTTTTAAGAAAAATATAAAGTAATCAATGGCTCATAAACATAGTGCATAAATATTTACGCTGGAAACCCTTAACCAGGAGAAAACCAACCTTCCTTGGTGCCACACCTCTCAACTCTTCATTGTATTAATTTCACCATTCACAATAAAATATATACACAATATTTTAGATATTCCAAAAATACCAAAACCTTAATCCCTTAATCCAATATTAATTTAGAAAACTACTAAAAATAGTGAAAAACGCTAAAATAGGAAAAAAAAAACAAAAAAAAAAATTTGGGGCGCTGCCCAGAACCCCGTCAGCTTCGGGCTAACACTCGGAGCTGAAAACTCTATGTAACATGAGGGGGTAAATCTTGCCCCTCTGGGACCCCCTAGGAAAGCACTCGATGCACATGACACAAAGAGAACTACTAGGGAGGGATCATCATATGTAGTCGTCAAATCTTACCCCCCCCCTGCCCCACACATACACACATGCAAAGAATATAACACCTACCCAACATTCTCCCACTTTTTATTTTATTTTCATAAAAGGGGTCACAAAATTACATAGTCATTATTTCTCTACACCATGAGAACTTCTCGAATCTCACCAACTTTGTCAATGAATCTACAACATTCTTCAAAGTGTCAACCATCTCCAGCAACACCTTCGTGTCTTCAACCATGTCTCTCACAAAGTGATATTGAACATCAATGTTCTTTGTCATTGAATGATAAGTTGGATTCTTTTCTAGTAATATTTCACTCTGACTGTCACAATCTAACCTCACTTCTTATTGTACCAACCCAATACTTGAACACAATCTCTATAACCATACTATTTCTTCGCTTGCATGAGTCGTTTCCATGTATTCAGCTTCAATAGTCGAGAGTTCCACTACAAGTTGTATTTTTCTCATCTAACTGATTTCTCCTCCAAATAGCTTAAACACATACCCACTTATAGATATTCTATGATCCATATCTCCAGCCCATCCTACATCAACAAACCCATGTATGTCCAACACTCTATCCAATCCTAGTCTTCTTTGGTAGCACAATCCATAACTAAAGTTCCATGCAAATACCTGAAAACCCTATTTATTGTTGTCCAATACTCATTCCCTGGTTTTGACATATATCTGCTCAAAACTCCCACTACATGTGCAATTTCCGGTCTAGTACAGACCATTGCATACATCAAACTACCAACCACACTAGCATATGTAACATGGGACATGTCCTCTTCCTCTTCCTATGTCTTGGGACATTGAACTATAGATAAATTTACACATATAGGAATATGAACCTTTACCTGTTTACTTTCCTACATATGAAACCTCTGCAATATTGTCTCAACATATTTTCTTTGATTCAACCATAGTTTCATGTTTGCACAATCTATTTTAGTCTCCATTCCCATAATGTAGTTAGCAACACTAATATCCTTCATGTCAAATTTGGAGGATAGTTATGATTTCACCTCCATGATAACATCCATGTTATTTCCTACCAACAACATGTCATCGACATACAACACTACATAAATGAAGTGATTACCAACCTACTTGGAATATACAAAGTAATTATTCCTTCTTCTCACAAATCTCAGTCCAAGGATGTATGTGTCAAAATTTTGGTACCACATCCTAGGTGATTGTTTCAAGCCATGTAGTGAATTATTTATCTTACATACTAGCTCTTTCTTTCCCTTCACTGCAAATCCTTCTGGTTGCTTCAAGTAGATTTATTCTTCCAGATACCCATGTAGGAATATTGTCTTCACATCCATTTGTTCTACATGAAAATCAAAAGTAACAATAACAAATAAATGAAATCTAATAGAAGTTAACTTGGCAACAGGAGATTTTTTTTTACCAAAGTCAATTCCTTCTGCCCGGGAATAACCTTTTGCTACTAATCAAGATTTCTATTTCTCCAATTTTCCTTATTCATTCAACTTATTCTTAAACTCCCATTTGCTTCCAATTACCTTTCTTCCAGTTGGAAACTCAACTACATCCCATGCCTCAATATTATCCAAGGCATTCAAATCTTTATCCATTGCCTTCATCCAGAGTTTACTATCCTCTCAATTCACTACTTCCTTGACAGTTATCAGATCATCATCAATAATACATAGATAAAATTAGCATGAAAATCAGGTGGAATATACATTTTAATGGTTGCCTTCTTTCCCTCATTGATCTCCTCAATACTGGAGTATGAGGTTCTTCATTTTCTTTCATTGATTCATATTTTTCATCATCCAACTCAAACCCTATTTTCTTTGGTTCTTCTTTCCTTGGTAGCAATTCATATTTTGGAACATCTTTAACCTCTCTAAAAACAACATCCTGACTATAAATAGTATTCTTAGTTTATGGGTTCCAAAGCTTATATCCTTTCATGCCATCTTTATAACTAATAAAGATACATTTTTCAACTTTATTTTCCATATTAATCCTATTTTCCTTTGGAACATGTACATAAGTATCACCATCAAACACTATGAGATGTTAAAGAGATGGTTTCTTACCATTCCATACTTCATGCGGAGTTTTTTCCACCAATGGTGATGAGGGCGATCTACTTACTAGGTAACATGTAGTACCCACTACCTCTTCCCATAATTTATGTCCTAACCTGACACCACTAAGCATGCTCCTTGATTTTTCCATCAACGTCATGTTCATCCTTTATGCAACCTCATTCTATTGAGACGTGTATGGAGTAATATTATTCCTTTCTATACCACACTTCTTATAGAAATATTTGGATTCATTCCCACAAAATTCTTCACCATTATCTATCCTCAACACCTTTATTTTATTCTCTGTTTGATTTTATACCAAATCCTTAAACTCTTTAATTTATCAAATACCTCAAATTTCTTCCTAAGAAAATAAATCTATGTGTTCCTTAAGAAGTCATCTACGAATGAAACATAATACGTATATTTACCTAGTGATGGAACATGGACAAGTCCAAACACATCACTGTGTATCAACTCTAAGATCCCCTTTTCTCTTATAGCACCATATGGGAATCTTACTCATTTTTTTTACCATATATGCAATGCTCAAATAAATCAAAATCCAAGGTTCAATTAGACATACCTTCAACCATAACTTTACCATGTAGTGTTTGAAGTCCCTTTTCTCCAATATGTCCCAGTCTTCGATGCCATAGCATGGTATTCTTTCCAGTGACAATATGGATTTTTTCTTGTTTATTTCTCTGCTTAGTGACAATAGAATTGTTACACCCACCAGTATAAGTGCTTCCCAACAACCTGCATAGAGTTCCACATTGAAATCCCCTTATCAAAAACATTTATCCTCTAACCATCTTGCAAGTTCCCTTTCCCAATAAAGTATCCACGCCTGCATCATCCAACTTACTTGCATATATTGAGATCCTGGCTAGATCTGGAATGTGAAGAACTCTATGGAGAGTTCTAATCCTTCCATCTTTCAACAAAAACTTAACCCTTCCACGTCCCATGATTTTGGTTGTCAAATCATCTCCTAGGAGTACATCACCACCGTCACACTTTTCATATTTGTTGAACTAATCCCTGTGAGGAGCCATATGAAATGATGCACCCGAGTCGATCAACCATACATCACGATATGCATGTATACCTATAGATGCTAGGTAAACATCACCTCCTAATTTTGTGGAAGTTTTCACCTTTGTGGAAGAGGCATAATCATATCCTTTTGATTTATAAACTTTCTTATATCTACAATATTTATTATAATGCCCAGGTTTACCACATCTCCAACATTTATTCAAATATTTTCTTGGGGACTTAGACCTACCTTTAGATTTAGATATTCCCTCCAAATACTTATTTGTATCCTTATGTTTGGGATTATGTATTACAAATAAAGAATTTGTGCTATGACTATCCATGTTTTTATTCCTCATCTCCTCTGATACCAAGGATGAAACTATGTCCTCATACTTGAATGTAGATTGAATGGTACTACCAATTTCTACAACCACATTATCCCAAGAGTCTAGAAAAGAACTTTACAAAGTAATACACTTATATTCTTCTAAAAGTGTAATATTAACACATCCAAGTTGACTTAAAAGATTATTGAAGGAATTTAGATGGTTTGTCATAGAATATACATCTTTCATCCTAAGATGATACAAATTCTTTCAAAGAAACAACTTGTTTACCAAAAACTTTGACTGATAAATATTCCCCAACTTTTCCCATAGTTCCTTGGTTGTATATTCTCCGGAAAAATTCAGTAACAATGAATCTTCCAAGAAGAGTCAAATCATACTCCTTGACCTTCTATCCATATTCTCCCAATATTCTTTCGGCATACTAGTATATTGAGTACTAGTAGTTTTTGTACCAGTAGTTTGTGTACTAGTAGTTTGTGTACCGATAGGATGTGTACTAGTAGGTTGTGTACCAAGATCGATGGCGATCCATTTTTATTTATCTACAATAAGTTCCTCTATCTTGAGCTTCCATAGCTCAATTTTTTTACTATTTGAACTTCTTAGTATTGATTCTAGAACTGCTTGCCATTATCTTTACACACGAATCACCTCTGTAAATCTCCCGCTGAGCCCAGGTTTATCATAGACCCAAGATAAACTTGATCTATCAAGACCAAGTTGAACCCTCAGTAAAAAAGGAATCCCTCTAAATCCAAAAACGTACTTTTATACCACATGTAAGTCTTAAACATGTGAAGTAAATCAATGCATACATATTCTTAAGAAAAAAAGAAAAAAGTAATCAATGGATCGTACACGGAGATTTATGTTGGAAACCCTTAAATGAGATAAAATCATCCTTCCTTGGTGTCGCACCTCTCAACTCTTCAATGTGTTAATTTCATCATTCATAATACAATATATACATAATATTTTAGGTATTTAACATCTACTAAAAACCTAATCCCTTAATCCGGTATTAATTTACAAAACTGCTAAAAATAGTGAAAAATGCTAAAATAGAAAAAATCACCCCAAAGAACATTTTGGGGCACTTCCTCGAA
>ML786092.1:73370-90229 GCA_009831015.1 Picea engelmannii | reverse complement strand
AATAGGGGGGGGGGGAATACTACCCCCACCCCTAGTACGCCCCTAGGAAAGTTCCTGATGCACATGACACAAAGATCACTACTAGGGAGGGATTTTCATATTCAGTCATTAAATCTGATGTGCCCCCCCACCCACACACACACACATGTAAATAATATAACACCTACCCAACACCTTGGACTTCAACTTGTGGTACTCAAGACGTGAATATTTTACTCTAACAACATATAAGGATGAATATTGGGAAGCTAGTGTTGATGATAGGAAAAGTACAAGTGGAGGAGCATTCTTCCTAGGACATAGTCTAGTATCTTGGTTGAACAAGATACAATCTTTAGTTTCCCTATCCATGGTATAGACCGAATATAGAGAAGAAACATCATGTTGCACACAAGTTCTTTGGATGAAGAAGACATTGATATATATTAAGGTAGAATATGATCATCAAATATCATTAATTTGTGGCAACACAAGTGCAATAAATATTTCAAAGAATATTCTAATCAAGTATCACTTCTTAAGAGAACAAGTAGCAGAACAGAATGCCAAGTTGGAATATATTTTCACCAAATAATATATTGTGGATATTTTCAAAGGATTGATGTTGTCGTTAATCTCATATTACGGCTTTACAAATACACACAACATTTCCAAGATTGATTTGTATATAGTTTTACAAGTATATTAAAAAAATGGGTTGCATGTGAAAAAGGAAAAAGTGAAATGGTGGTTTCAAACCCATAGGTTTGGAATCCCATGGTATTTACCCATGTATTTTCCCATGGTATTTGGAAAAGTGAAATAATAGGGAGAATTAATTATTTAATTAATGGGTGCCATGACTTTTTAATTAATGTGTCCCTTCATGAAGGGTTATGATAAAGTATAAAAAATAGAAATTATTGAGAGAAAGTGCGTGGCTGAAAATTGTCATAGCATTTGAAGAAGTGGATAAGCAAATATTGAATATCATTCAAACGGGGAGAGTTGTGAAACTTAATTTTATGTCACCTTGGCATTTTTTATTTTGAGGAGCTAGAGGTGATATCTTTAGGTACATGTGGTCAGAATTCCAGACATTGGTTTTCTATATTTTATGAAATATTTCCTATGGAATTTAGGGTTTCTAAATGGTCCTAAAATCAGTTCCAAACAAATCTGTTTGGCATCTTCACTATAGCTTATTTTCTGGGATGTTTCAAACCGTGAAATTTTGAGGAGATAGAGGTGCGATCTTTGGGTAAATATGGTAACAATTTAATATTTTGTCTCACTATAGGTTCTTATATATTCCCTGTGGAAGTTATGGTTTCTTAATGGTCCTGAAATCAGTTTCAAGCAGGCTAGTTTGGCATTTTTTCTATAACATATCTTCTGCGAATTTTAGGGATGTGAAATTTGTAGGGCTTTCAGGAGAGATAAAAGATTACCTCTAGTAAAAAATTTAGACTTTGCTTCTCTATAATTTCTTATATGTACCTTGTGGAAGTTAGGATTTCAGAATTGTCCTGAAATCAATTTCAAATAGGTTAATTTGAAATTTTACTTATAACTTCTTTTATGAGACTTTTTAAACTATGTAATTTTTATGGATATGAGGAGATATATAGAAGTACCTTAGGTAAAAATTTCAGAATTTGGTCTTCTATAATTTCTGAGATATACCCTGTGGAATATAGGGTTTTGAAATGGTCCTGAAATCAACTTCAAATAGATCGACTTGGCATTTTCTCTATAAATTATTTTCTGGGACTTTTCAAACTATAAAATTTTTAGGTATTTGAGGATACTTGGTATGTTGTACAAGTTTTATTTCTTAGGAAGAGGCCAAAATGGATATTTTTTGGAAAGTTACCATAAATTTCATTCGGAAATTGAAATTTTGGTCAGACCTGATGAAGGAAAAGGTAGAAAGTAAACTTAGTGAAGGTAATGTGAATGTTGTCATCTTTTGAAGAAGTTATATGTACTAAATAAGAAATTGTAACTTGAAGTTTGGATCTGCTCAAATAAAGAGATTGGTGTCTCTTGCTAATTTTGTGCTTAGTGGTGGGGATTGGTGTGTCGAGTAGATTGGTGTCTGTGAATATCTGTAAGAGTAAGTTGGTGGCTACCAACATTTGTAAGAATGGGGATTGGTGTATCTAGTAGGTTGGTTCCTACAAATATTTGTAATAGTTGGTTGGTGCATACAAAGAATTATAAAGAGAAGTTTTGTGGTTTTCACCTGGAAGGATTTCCACATAAATCTTGTGTTCCATGTTCTACAGTTCATATATATTATATGTGATTGTTTTCTTATGGTTGATGAATGTTTGAAAAAGTAAAAATATTCCATATACTTATTCACCCCCCCTCTCAAACTTTGGTTCTCTCACAATTTCCAATATTGATTTATATATAGGTTTACAGGTATCTTAAAAAAAGGGGTGGACATGAAAAAGCAAAAAGAAAAATGGTGGTTTCAAACCCATCAGTTTGGAAGCCCGTTGTATTTTCCCATGGTATTTGGAAGAGTGAAATAAAAAGGGGGAATTAATTATTTAATTAATGGGTTATGTGTCTTTTTGAATTAACATGTCCCTTCACGAAGGGTTATGATAAAGTGTAAAAAGATAAATTATTGAGAGAATGTGTGTGGGTGAAAAAATGTAGTGTCTTTTGAAGAAGTGGATGAGAAAATATTGAATATTATTAAAAAAGGTAGAGTTGTGAAATTGGTTTCAGGCTAGCTTGGTATTTTCATGATAACTTATTTTATGAGACATTTCACACTGTGAAATTGTGAGGAGACGGAGGTGAAATCTCTGAGTACATTTGGTCAAAATTTCAGACATTTATTTTCTACACTTTCTGATATATGGCCTATGGAAGTTAGGGTTTATTAATTGTCCTGAAATTAGTTTCAAACATGTCAGTTTGGCATGTTCGCTATAACTTATTTTATGGGACATTTCATACCGTAAAATTTTGAGGAGACAATGGCGAGATATCTAGGTACATGTGGTCAAAATTCATATGTTGGTTCTCTATACTTTCTGAGATATGCCATGTCGAAGTTAGGTTTCTGAATGGTCCTGAAATTAGTTTCAAATAGGTTAGTTTCGCATTTTTTCTATAAATTTGTTTTTGGGACTTTTGTGACCGTGAAATTTTCAGAGATCTGAGGAGACATACATAAGTACCTTAGTTAAAACTCTTAGACTTTGGGTCTCTATCTTTATGAGATATACCCTATAGAATTTATTATTTTTGAATTTTCCTTAAATTAGTTTCAAACAAGTTGGTTTGGAATTTTGATATAACTTCATTTCTAGGACTTTTCAAGTTGCTAAAATTTCAAGGATCTGAGGAAACATACAAAAGTGCCTCAAGTAAAAATTTAAGACTTTTGTTCACGATATTTTTTAGATATAATTTGTTGAATTTAGGGTTTTTTAATGGTCCTAAAATCAACGTCAAATAGGTTTGCTTGGTATTTTCTCTATAATCTATTTTCTAGGACTTTTCATACTGTGAAATTTTCAGGGATATGAGGAGATATACCAAAGTAACTAAAGTAACAATTTGAAAATCATTTTTTTTAAATTGGATATGTGGCATGCTGCACAATTTCATTCTTGGGAAGAGGCCAAAACAACAATCTTTGGGAAAGTTACCACAAATTTCATTTGGAAATTCAAATTTTGGTCAAACCTGATGAATGAAGAAGTAGCAAGAAGACTCAGTGAAGTTAATGATAATGTTATCATATTTTGAAGAGGTTATATGTACTAAATAATAAATTGTAACTTGAATTTTTTTCCGCTCAAACAAAGAGATTGGTGTCTCTTTCTTAGTTGGCACTTAGCAGTGGAGATTGGTGTCTATGAAGATATGTAAGAGTAGGTTGGTTTGTATCAAGGTTTATACTAGTGGGGAATGGTGTCTCTAGTAGGTTGGTTCCTACAAATATTTGTAATAGGAGGTTGTTGCCTACAAAGAATTATAAAGTGAAGTTTTGTGGTTTTCTTCTGAAAGGGTTTCCACATAAATATTTTATTCCATGTTTTTCATTTAATAGATCTCATATGTGATTGTTTTCTTATGGTTTCTGAATGTTTAAAAAAAAATTAAAATTTTCTTATACTGATGCACACCCCGCTCTCAGTATAACTGTGTGCTCAATACCTAATACTATATATATAGGAGATAAAGGGCAAAAATATCATGAAAGGGTACAATGAAAGGTTCTAGTTGACCTACTAATATAACGCTAGAAATGTAATAACTCAATATCTAGGGATTAATAAGGGGTCTTATGCTTAACATGGGGCTTTGTCTAGGGAATCAAGGCTCACTGTAACGTTGCGCAAAATAGTTTAAACCTCGAACAATCTTGAGGAATTCCTAACTGGGAAATAAAGAGATAGAGTTGTGTTTCCATTCATAAAGAAGAATTTAGTTACATAATACATAAAGGTAATAAAGAACAACATTCCATTCATGAAATAGGAATGAATACACAATATGTAGATTCAAAATTTAGGCCTTTTTTTGTATTGATAATACCAAAATATGATACATTGTTCGTCTGGTTCTCATCAAGATCTTCATATTCAACTATGTTATTCTATTGACCCATTACATCAATGACTCTCATCACAACATCAATATTCAACAATAGGAATAGGAATAGCTCTGAACTAACATACTAGAATAATGAAATTACAATCCTTTCATCGACCTTTCACTATTAGCCTATCCTTATTCAGTATTATGTATTTTGTACCCATATTTGTTATTCATTATTCGTTATTAGCCTATTATAATGACATCGGTCTCTTATATATAATCTGATCTTGTTGGTTAAGAACTCAAGAGTTGTTATAGCAAGATTTGGCTCACCATTGCTATCTTGCATAGAGGGCCTTTTTCCATTTCCATATGCAGACTTGTCATCCCTTTTTGATGAATCCAAAGCTAAAAGTACATATTTTTCCACATATACGCGCCCTATCTACTATAAATCATGCATATACGTAGGTTGCTCCACTACAACCCATGTACATCGGGATTTGTGCCAGAAAACACAAAAATGAAGTCGAGTTTCCATGTCACGATTGGAGATCTCTTTTCCTTGGTCTTCCATATACAGGAAACGTTCTGACTCGGCCCTTTAGTTGCATTTTGAAGGATATAAGAGCACAATTTCGAGCTTTCGAAAAGAGGAGAAAGCATTCAACTTTGAGAGAAAAGTTACTCTAGAGAAATTACTTCATATTGAGTTTGCATCCCTTTGTTCCTCAAGTCTGAACACAGTGTTCAGCCCCCAAGATCTTTCCCCATTGTTGAGAGAACCTCATTGTCTCCCTTCTATGAGCTCGCCTTTGGTGGAGGATTGAAGTGGTGGAGACCCAGTTGGAAGGAACCTAGTTTCTTGGTTTCAAACCGTGCCGAAACATAATTCTGTAATGTTATCACTTTTGTTGATCATTTATTAATAGAAATACTCCTTTCCCATCCTATTAACATCGTGAAAATATATTATTATTATCCATGGGCATGTTTGTAATGTTTATTGATGGATTATGCTATCTAATGTGATGACCTTTTATATTATCACCATATTCTTTCTCTTTTTTTTGTTGAGAACTTGTCACAAGTATAAATATTTGAGTCGAAGTGCTCAATGGTGGACATATTCAAACCTTGGAACGAGGTAGGCCTCTTTCTTATCGTGCTTACAAATTGGTTTATGTAGCATATGTTGGAATTGAGTATATTTATGCAGTCATACCTATATGTTGTGGTTTACCCTGGGCATAGAGAGTTTTTCCCTCATAATAGAATTGGCGACTCCGGAGTTTTTCATTCACACCAGAGTTAATCACAAGGTCGCGCAAATTTTTTGAAGGGATAACCCCCGGATACTCGCCTAGCGTCAGAGATATTTCTGTGGATTTATTCGTATTTGGGTATCTTGCTAGTACCGATACCTCTGTGAGAGGCGGTGATTTCAAGGTTTCGGGCTTTGATACCCTGACCATATGATAATCTAGACTTACGACTGCTCACCTATGAATCGGTTATATAGTGGTTTATTAGTTTCTTGACTTACTTGTACCCTGGGTCAGATAGGGGTCGGAAAACACAGAACCTTTAAGGAAGATTACCTCTCTAGGGGGATCTGACCAACTGGTTGTTAAGCCGATGAGGACTCCTATAACTGATTATGTTACCTACAAACTTTAGTGGGCATTCTCACATCCCTCTTGGATGAGACATACCTTCTTTAGCGAGGGAGCCCACTCAACCACTCTAGCCCGTTTGCATGCATATTGGTCGTTTGACTTTTGGTATGCTCTTTGACTACTAGTTGGCCTTAGGAGTCTATTTTAGGTTTCATCTTCATGGATAGTGGAGTTTCTTTTGCTCCCTCCTTTAGTGCTACCCACCCCATGATGCCTACTCATTTCATGGGGACAAATCCATCTGCTTTTCACAATGGTATGCAGAACTACAACACTCAGTCCGTGCCTTGGATATCTAGTCATTTTTCTTTTGATATGCCTCCACCTGTGCAATCCTCTCCCTGGCCCACGTATATAAATCTTAACATTGGAACCGAGGGTACCATGGCTCCTATGCCTACTTCTTCGTTTGATATGAGTCGTGTCCCCATGGAAGGTTGGAATCTTCCTTCTTATGGATCCAATACTAGCTATGCTCTTCCAGGAGCCAGTTCTTATATGGGTACTTATCCCACTTATTACGCCCCATCCATGTATCTTTCGTCTGCCATGTCGGCTCCGTCGAACATTTTTTCCATGACAGGTCCTCATGTACCACCAGGTATTTCATATGGGGAGAATCAATTTTATGGTTCGGGATACCCTCTGTATGGGACCCTTTCACAAGGGGGAAACATATATCATCACTCGAATAATTCTTATCCTACCTCGATCTCTTCGTAGACCTCAATGATGATGCCCGTCCAAATCTATTCAGACCATTTTGGCGTAGGCCAACACCTTTTTGAGCAGGGATAGGGGGTACACCAGGATCCTTCCTAGCCTACAATGTTTCAAAACCAATCTTTCCTCAGACCTTGGCATCAAATGCCACAATCTACCGTTAGCCCAGTCACTATCATTCATACTGGTGCTCCATCACCAACCTCTTCCAGTCACGTAGGATATGGGTTAACATTTTCTACAAATTATGTTGACATCTCACACCCAACCTCTATCAATTATGTTTGGGGCACCATAATATTCACCCAAAATCACATCTGTGTCACATCTCCAAAATCTATTCATCATATAGGAGAAAAATCTCTTACCTCTACCAATCATGACGACAATATGTCACCAGCCATTGTAAACGACGTTGGGGGAATTGATAAGCCTAGACATCTCAGACGTAAGACTAAATTCCTTTGTAGGACTTTTGAAGGAAGTCACCTTACTCGTTTGTGTCCTGCCACTATCGATATACCAAGAGTATGGAGCTCTTCCAAGAGCCCTTCATATTCTGAGACATCTGTAGTTTCTCTGCACCCTATTCCTCCTTCGATTGACACAGTGCTACCTTGTCCTGACCTCACCCCCGTTGTCAAAGATGTTGTATCTCCTATCCCTATCACCATGCATCCTCTTAAGCCTAGATATGAAGAGGTGGCCATACCACTGCAATCTCTGACCAATTCCACTCTCTGTGTGGAGAACGATGCATCCTTCAGTCATGTCATCAACATGTCATATTCTTCCCCTTCTGAATGAGAGAAATTTATTCTTCCCCTGAGTGCTCTCCCTCCAAGTCCTAATGAGGTTCACTTTGATTGGGACGACCTGATGGGGCATCCCACACCCCCACCTATGTATTTTCTAGTAAGATACATTATTCGAACCATCATGGAGACTATATACTCTGTTAGCACTTTCTCCTCCTCGACTTGGAGAGATTTGGGTTTTCCCAAGATTTTGTCAGCTATCTATAAGATACTGACTTTTCATAGAAGACTGGTACGAGAGCCTTGGCCTCCCCCTTTACATGTTTATTAGAACAACATAAATGAGTCTTAGTTAATCTCTTTTCCGACTTGTCTAAAAATCGAGAAGATTGTCAAGTGATTTTTCCCTTTCACACTCATTAAATTGGATTTGAAAGGTCATGAGTCTCAGTTAATCTATTTTCTGACTCATTACCAAAAATAGAAAAGATCATCGAGTGAACTTGTCTTTTTCACACTTGTAAATTGGATTTGAAAGACGTCTATTTGGCACAAGTTTATAAATTTTTCACACCAAGTAGACTAAAAAACATAAAAAAGGAAATCTTTTGGTGTTAAGTTGTGATTGCATCTCATGCCCTCGCTTGCAGTATTGATCCTTTAGCTGGTTATCTGTTTGCATTATAAATTGTTTCCTAAGCAATTTTTGCATCCTCAACCAAGCAGATCATTGTTATATCCTTCACAATTTGACACCCTATACCCTGGAGGGAACATCACCCCAAGTGTCCATATCCCGCATGCATTTCCTTGCTTTGAGCATAGATACGTTCCACTGTTGGAACTAATTTTTCTTACTTGTGACACTTGTTTCCTCCTCTGTATCATAACATTCATGTGTTATGAAAAAAAAAAAAAAACGAGCAGGAAGGGAGTACTATATTATATTTGGAAGCAGTCGTGTCGCCTTTGAACATAGCACAAAGTTATTGAGTCCTTGTGTAATCATAATTTTGGGTTTAGCATGGCCTTAGGAAGATGATCTCATTACAGAGTTCTCTCTACTAACTGGTTACTCTTCCAGTCCCTATAGAGAAAATTATTGATGCCTCCTGCATCTTATAGTTACATCATTGAGTATATGTTGTCGGAGTCTACCATATGTCTCATGCTCTTGTTCAAAGGAAGTCTATCAACCTGTGTCAGCCATTCCTCATAAATTTTTACTTTTCATGTTGGCCATACCCTCAATTTGTCTCAGAATCACATAATACTATGGTCTTATCAGGCACCCTGGCCCTACTTTCATCATTGGTAGGTCACCTTGAACCCAACAGTCGACATTTCATCATTGGTCGTTGAATGGGTGGTTTCCCTTGTGTTCGACAACAAGAAATATATTCACACTTTAGGATTTGTGCAGTGTCTTGGATGCCATTATCCTTATTGGTGGTTTCCTCACCTTTGTCAGCAATTTTCATCATTGGCTACTATTCAAAGGGTCGTTTTCATGTACTACTTGCATTTGGCACACGTGAAAGATGCATAGGGTCATTGGTTCATGAACATGTTCTTTGTCAGAGCTCCACCAAATTATGAATCTCCTTCTTTGTTCCTCATGCTAACTGATGAGAGATGTATTAATTCTCTCCTTTCAATGAGTCTCTTTCCATTGACTTCAGCTCATTTATTCTGGATATGGGACCTAGAGTTTTTATGAGTACCTTGAGTCTTGCAGTCATTAGTGGCAGGCTCTCTCGCCATTGACAGGTGGGAATATATCCATGTCTCTTGATCAATGGATTCCTCAGGTGTTCGACATCGACTCCTTTATTCACACTTGTAGGAATGTGCTCGGTGCCTTGATACCTACTTTCATTATTGGTAGGTTGTCTCACATTTGTTAATGGTATACCTCAATGACTGGTAATCAAATGATGTCTCATTATGTTCGACCTCAACTCCTTTATTCACATGATGTAGACTTGCACCCTTGGCGGATAGTGTAGAAGACTTGAATACATCACTATGTGGCTGCAACTTTCCTAAGTTGTTGCTTCCTTTTCATTTGGACCAACACCTATTTGACTTCAGTAATCATGGGACATCAGAATATACTCCATTGTATACAAATATCTTCAGATTGGTTTTGAGACTGATTCTATTGGGCCTTGTTCATGATTATGACAATGTTTGGCATATAACCGCATTTGTATTTTTCTATTCATGGCCACAGACACTTATTTAGTATATTTTCCACATGGATCTGCATTGTATTCTATTGGAAGCCATGTATGTAAATTCAACACAGAATGTAATGAGCAACTAGTCTTTCCAGCTGGGTTTACACCACTCCACTTCTAGGTTATTTAAAATGTATTTCGGCTATTGCAGATACTCCTATGATCTCACACATTAGGGGGCATCTGTTATATCAAGATTTTCCTCACCATTGTTATCTTGCACAGAGGGTCTTTTTCCATTTCCCTATGTAGACTTGTAATCCCTTTTTGATGAATCCAGAGCTAAAAATACATATTTTTCCACATATACGTGCCCTATCTACTATACAACATGCATATATGAAAGTTCCTCCACTACAGCCCATGTACATCGGGATTTGTGCCATAAAATAAAAAAATTTAGTCGGGTTTCCATGTCACGACAGGAGATCTCTGATCCTTGGTCTTCCATATACTGGAAACGTTCTGACTTGGTGCTTCAGTTGCATTTTGAAGGTTATAAGAGAACAATTCCGAGATTTGGACAAGAGGAGAAAGCATTCAAATTTGAGAGCAATGTTACTCTGGAGAAATTACTTCATATTGAGTCTGCATCCCTTTGTTCCTCAAGTCTAAAAATAGTGTTCATCCCCCAAGCTCTTCCATATTGTTGAGAGAACCTCATTGTCTCCCTTCTATGATCTTTCCTTTGGTGGAGGATTGAAGTGGTGGAGACCCAGTTGGAAGGAACCGGGTTTCTTGGTTTTGAACTGTGCCGACATGGAAGTCTGTAATGTTATCACTTATGTTGATCATTTATTAATATAAATACTCATTTCCCATCCTATTAGTATTGTGCAACTATATGATTATTATCCATGGGCATGTTTTTAATGTTTATTGATGGATTATTCTATCTAATGTGCTAACCTTTTATATTATTACCATATTCTTTCTCTGCTTGTTTGTTGAGAACTTATCAGAGGTATAAAGATTTGAGTCGAAGTTCTCAATGGTGGATATCTTCAAACATTGGAACGAGGTAGGCCTCTTTCTTATCTAGCTTACACATTGGTTTATATAGCATATGTTATAATTGAGTAGATTTATGCAGTCATACCTGTCTGTTGTGTTTTATCTTGGCCATATAGATTTTTTCCCTTGTAACAAGAGTTCTTTCTTTTCTTGATCTTTATACTGATGTTGTGATTTCCCTTTAACCGTTTTTTTTTTCTTCCTTTCTTTCGTTGTCTAGCTCCTCAATAACTTGCGCAACTTCCATTCTCCAAAATGAAGCTGCAATGTGTTGTGTGCAACTTCTAACCAACAAAACGAAGTTCCCAACAAGCTTCGACCAAAATCCTTGACTCACCCCAAGTCAAGTCTTCAACTTTTTCGTGGTCTCCAGGTTGTCTTGTTGTTCTTTTTTTCCTTCTAGTTCTAAGTTAATTTCACTTCCGGCATCGATTGTTTCTAGTTTCTCTTTTTCAAATGAAGGGCCCAACTCAGGTACAAGTTCGAGGGCTCTTTCCTGGCCTCTTGCAAGTTATCCACTTTATCTTGCCACTTCTTGGAAAGAAGTGAAGCTTCAACAACAAATTGTTGAGTGGCATCTGTGATGCATTCCTTTGGCTTTGACACAACTAAGGAGTTTCATTTAGAGTCAACAATGGCAGTGAATTGATGTATCTGTAGGTATGATGTATGAAATATAGGTTGAAACTCTTGTAGATATTTCATAGCAACTATTTGGGCTTCATGTAATGCATTCAATTCATTATCCACTTACTAGATTTTGTCAAACTTCGCCTATTTTTCTAGTGGATCTAGGGTGTTGGCCGCTTCTGTATTAAGTGATTGGATATTTGCATGCAATTCCTTCAATGTATGGTTGCGTCTTGGGATGATTCCCATCCAAACACTTACCTCTCTGAATATCTTGGTGCATTCGACAGACCGTTTGTGCAAGGTTTCTCTTGCATTTTTCCCTTCTAAGACAATCTTTTGCATTTACTTTCGGAGCTTCTTGGGTTGCAATTCAACTTATTTCTTGTTGTATCACATTTGTGCTTCGGGGATCACTGCTCTGTCTACCAATTCTAACCAAGCAACCTAAATAAAATCGATCTTCTCCACGGGATCTCTTGTTTTGTTGGACTCTGGAAGTTGAGGCATTGTCTTCTTGACTGTCGTCCAGGTCTCTGAGAGATTTTCTTTGACTTTCTCCACCTTCATTTATTCCTGGATCCTAGAGTATTCCTGTTGTGTTCATTTTTCTTGTGCAACAAGTCCTTCCTGTTTCAAAAATTCTTCTTCTCTTTCAGCCTGATGGATCCTCTGCTCCAGTTGTTGGGTTAAGGCTCTGATTATTCCTACCAGTTGGTTTGTTAGTAGTTGTGAGAGATCTCCCAATGAAAGAGTGGAATCCATGGGTACTAGAACTTGCAGTGGAATTCCACTGGAAATTGATTGTGAAAAAGGTGTCTCCACCTCTTCTTCTCCTAGAGATGGAATTTGCAGTTGGTGTGCAAGTCGAGCCTTCAATTCTGCTGGGAATTGAGGAAAATATTATGTCTTGGTTAGGAAGAGATGCAATAGTTCAACACATATCTGGGGGTTCTAGAAGAATGGTTCCAATTGCTCTTTCAAATATGTTGCACTCTGCCCCGATGTAGGTTCAAGTTCCTTCTGAACCTTCTGTGCTTCTGCCTCTTTCTGTAATACAGTTTTTGGGGCTCTGCTTCTATGGATGGAAATATCAAAATTGACTATTGAGAGAGGATAATGCGTGCTTGGGACTTACGGTAGTGGAAAACTTTAAATCTCATTTGAAGACAAAGTGTCTTGAATAGGTACAAATGGAATGACTAACTGACTCGATATTTCAGTGAACAGAGTAATGAGCTCTAGTACATGCTTTGGTATATCGAGGGGATCTAGTTGCATGGGCTCAGGTGAAGTGGTTTAGGGTTGAATGGTCATTTCTTATGGTGGCGATGGAGATTGTGGGGGTGATGGGGGTGGCTCAATGATTATGGTTGTGGATGCACTGGTATATGGTTTGGGATCATCCTAGATGGAGATCACTATTTGGGTTGCTCGATAGGCTGCTAGAGTATCCGGTATCGCCAAGGAAATCGACTGGGGATTCAGAGTCTTCACTAGGGAGAGCCTTGTCCTAGGTTTTTTAACTAGTGGATCTCCTATGAAAGAAACAAAAAGGATGTCATTGACATATTTAACTAATATCACATCTTAGTCATGAAGCTACGAGAGAATCGACAACTTCCTCTTATTTTTCTCTAGAGGTTCTGGATCCACTTCATCCTCTGAGTCTCTTGACATCATGACGTTTTGCTTCTTCTCAGTAGGTCCAGAAATCAGCCCTACTCCTTTTTCGTGCCCCTTTTTCTTCATGAGCTCTGTAGGCAAGAGGTATTGCATGTCATACTTGCATGGCTTGCGCTTGATTCCAGTCCATGACATGACTTATTTTCCAAAGGTTTCCTCATCTAGGTAGAAGGGGAGAAACCTCAAGTGGGAGTCTTTTGGATTTGTGTGTCTCAACCATACAAGAGTGTTGTGGAAGTTCGATCTTATGTTATGGGTGTTCAGGTTTAGAAAATATTGTGGTATGCACCATGATTGAGTTGCATCAATCAGTAGGTTGTACCACTTTGAAAAAGTGACATTGTTTAATTCTTGGTTCTCCTTATCTGCCCTTGAGTGCCAAGGTTCGAACATTTTCGCAAGGCGATCTTTGTCCACTAATTCCAATTGTCTCCCCATGGGTGTCTTCCATTTCCACATGGCGAATGTTATTAATAGGTACCCATATGTAAAAGTTTTTCCTTTCTCCTGAGCTTCCTCACATGCTACCAGGAGTTCCTCAAGCAAGTAGCTGCACTAGTTGAATACATACCCTTTTGCGCAAAAATCGATGATAGAGAGTGCATCGAGGGTGCATTCACCTTTGTAATAGGATCACATGACCTTGCTTACAATTATAGAACAATCCTTCTGAACCGTATCTAGAATAATTGGTTCAATCCTTGTAGTTCGACCACCTCTCTGTGTGTGGAACTTGTCATACATGATAACCTCGCCTTTCTTTGTCCCATGATTTCTCGGGCCTTGGAATCGTTTGGTGACATCCTCACCCTCAAGAGATAAACTGGTGAGTTGGTGGATGTTCTCCTTATGAATAAGATACCTCCGGTCAAGCCATTGAATTTTTTCATGTACTCAGCTAATCAAGAATTTCGTGCAGTGCGCAACCTCACTCGTGGTCCCGAAGACCGGTAAGTCTCTCAAGTTCATGATTGTAGAGTTGAATAAACTGATAAATTCAGTCTTGGGGATAAATTGCATGCCTCCAAGAGCATCCAGAAACAAGTCCCAAAACATATTGATGTTCATATGTGGGAACAACACTTGGTCTACCAAATCCAGGTCCAAGAGATTTACATGATCTTTCTTTCCTTTGACATCCCCAAAGATATCAAATCGAGGATCATATTGTTCATATGGGACTGCTTCTTCTGGAGCTAAACTCCAGCCTCCTATTTCTCTCGGCATAGTACCTTTGAAGTTTTGATTTGCTAGGTAAATTGGGGTGATCTTTGTAATGGGGGACTGAAAAGATCTCAGGGTATGCACAATTGCAGGAAATTCAAAATCTAGCTAACAACAAATAGTGATGTTGCTTGTGGATTGATGGGGTCATATAACTGGAGAATTGAGGAATTTTTGTAAGCACACATAAAGAAACTCATGATTAGGCCATAAATGCGGTTTTAGGCTTATGTGTTTGACGAGATGGATAACAGGGTAGGATCTATCAATTGATCTGGGATTTTAATGAACAGACTGACAGAGACGTGGTTGACCTGAGGTGCTTATACTTTTAACGACTGAGAAGCATGGCGGGGATACTGATGGAATCTGCACCTATCACACCTTTATGGCTTAACAGAAAGTTTGACGGGTTACGGTGGCTGTCACAATGTGTATGACTGGATTGGGTACGTGTGGCACATGGGCTACGATCAATCTCGGATTCGCCCTCCCTCAAACCATAATGGGGGACCCTGTCATATTTAAAGAATTCATTGAATGTAATAGTGGCTCTTCCAATCCTGTGTGGATTAGTAATCAATTGTGTGCAAAAGAAATGCTTAGACTGAAGAAAAATATATGTCGTGGTGCATTAAATGCACACTCCAACATTTATTAATTGAATTAAATAAATTGCAGGAAATGAAAATCTAACTATTGTACATGCTCCTTTAGCCTAGAGAAACCTTTCTTTGGATCAATCATGAGAAATGTAGGGTTTTAGGTCAGTGACATCCCCCCATCCTAGTCGAAGGATACCATCTAGTTGTGTGATCTTGACTACACCAGAATGTCGGATTTCCGCAACTATGTATGGACCCAACCAATGCATGCACAACTTGCCTATATGTTTTTGATATCGACTGTAATATAGGATCACCTTGTCCCCTTACATGAATCTCTTGGATTTAATATTCCTATCATGACAAGATTTATGTTTGGTCTTCTCAACTATCTGATGAAATTCTGCTAAAAATATTTCTTCCTCAAGTTCTCACAAGTCTGCAATCCTCTGCGCAACTGATTCATCATCTGTCATGTGTGTAGCCTGTGCTATATAAATGTAAGTTTCAAACCTGCGAAGTAAAGCAATGCATATAGATTCTTAAGCAATACAGAAATTAATCAATGGCTCATACAGAGAGTACACAGAGATTTTTACCGGAAACCCTCAACCGGGAAAACCTTTCTTATTTTCATTATATCGAATTTCACCATTCGCCATACAATATATACAATGTTTTTAGGTATTCCGTAGATACCAAAACCCTAATCCCTTAATCTGAGATTAATTTACAAATCAGCTAAAAATAGCAACATCCGCTAAAAATAGCAAAAACCGCCCAAAAAAAAAATTCGGGGTGTTGCCCCGTACGTTGCGCGTAACCAGGGGGAGGCATACCTGCCCCCCCTAGGACCTCCCTAGGAAGCACCTGGCGCAACATCAGAGCTCTAGGTGAAGGGATCGTCAGACACAGTTGTCGTATCTGACGCACCCACACACACACACATGCAAAGAATATAACACATACCCAACATTCTCCCACTTGTTGTTTTCTTTGCATCCAGGGGTCCATGGGATTATATAGTCAACAATCCAGGGCAGCAATGCCCATTGTTACTCTACACCAAGAGAAATTTTATGTGCTCACATACTTTGTCAATGAATCTGCAACATTCTTCAAAGTGTCGACATTTTCCAGCAACACCTTCTTTTCCTCAACCATGTCTCTCACAAAGTGATACTGAACATCAATATGCTTTGTCTTCAAATGATAAGCTGGGTTCTTTGCCAAGAATATTGCACTCTGACTGTCACTGTCTAATCTCACTGCTTTTTGTACCAACCCAATACCTGAACACAATCTTTGTAACCATACTGCTTCCTTTCTTGCATGATTGGCTGCCATGTATTCAGCTTCTGTAGTTGAGAGTGCCACTACAGCCTGTCTTTTGCTCATCCAACTAATTGCTCCTCCAAATAGGTTAAACACATGCCCACTTGTAGATCTTCTGCGATCCAAATCTCCAGCCCAGTCTGCATCAACAAATCCATGTATGTCAACCACTCTGTCCAATCTTGGTCTTCCTTGGTAGCACAATCCATAACTGGTGGTGCCACGAAGATACCTGAAGACCCTCTTTACTGTTGTCCAATGCTCATTCCCTGGTTTTGACATATACCTGCTCAAAACTCCCACTGCATGTGCAATGTCCGGTCTAGTACAAACCATTGCATACATCAAAATGCCAACTGCACTGGCATATGGAACATGGGACATGTCCTCTTCTTCTTCCTGTGTCTT
>ML786092.1:26813-70391 GCA_009831015.1 Picea engelmannii | reverse complement strand
CCAGTAGCCTGTGTGCTTGTAGATGGTGTACCAGTAGGCTGTGTACCAGGATCCACAGCGATCCATTGTTCTTTGTCTACAAGAAGGTCCTCCATCTTGAGCTTCCATAGCTCAAAGTTTTTACCGTTGAACTTCTCTATCTCTATTCTAGATGAGCTCACCATTCCTCTTACTTTACTCGAATCTCCACTGCAAAAATCTCCCACTAAACCCAGGTTTATCATAGACCCAAGATAAACTTGATCTATCAAGACCGAGCCAAACCCTCAGCAACAAAGGCGTCCCTCTGAAGCCAAAAGCATGCTCTAATACCACATGTAAGTTTCAAACCTGCGAAGTAAAGCAATGCATATAGATTCTTAAGCAATATAGAAATTAATCAATGGCTCATACACATAGTACACAGAGATTTTTACCGGAAACCCTCAACTGGGAAAACCTTTCTTATTTTCATTATATCGAATTTCACCATTCTCCATACAATATATACAATGTTTTTAGGTATTCCGTAGATACCAAAACCCTAATCCCTTAATCTGGGATTAATTTACAAATCAGCTAAAAATAGTAACATCCGCTAAAAATAGCAAAAACCGCCAGACACAGTTGTCGTATCTGACGTACCCACACACACACACATGCAAAGAATATAACACATACCAACAATAAATACTAGGGGTGATAAATTATGTGGGTACAACAACTTCTTTTCCATAGACCAAATGAAATGGGGTGTATCTGTGTAACTTTTTCATGGTATTTTTGTAATCCCACAAGAATGTTGGAACTCTATCATCCCAGTCCTTCTAGTTTGCGCAACATACTTTTTTGAGTCCTCTTTCAATAATTTTATTGAAGGCCTCTACCGTACCATTAGATTGAGAATAGTAAGGGTTTCTCCTATGATGTTGTAAAATAAATTCAGTCGTTAATGCTACAATTGTATTGTTGATAAAATGAGTGCCTTGATCATTGGTTAGACTTCTAGGACATCCAAACCTAGTGATGATATTCTTAAAGATGAATCTAGCAGTTGTATCTGTAGAAAAATCTTGGATTTCTTATGCTTCAATCCATATTATAAGGTAATCAATTATCGTAATGATATATTTGGCCTTTGAGTGCTTAGTTGTGGGTTGATTGGTCCAATAAAATCAACAACCCACTTCTCAAAAGATTGAATTTCTCTGACTGGTGAAGGGGTAATTCATCTTTGTGAGACGGTCTTCCTAGTATTTGGCAAGTGTCAAAAGATCTAACATATTACTTAGCATATTTAAATAGCATGGCCCACCATAATCCAGCATGCAATACCTTTTGTGCAGTGGCCTTACCTCCAACATGTCCTCTCGCAACTCCATTGTGGTATTCCCATAGGATATCCTTCCTTTCATGATTCAAGACACATCTCCTAAGGATGTTTTCGACTCCCAATTTGTAAATTTTACCGGAAATCAATTGATAATATGTTGTGCAAAACACTATATGTAACTTCTGGGTTGCAGAGTACATTTCTGGGCAGGTTTCGGTACTGCGGAAGATATCAATGTCTTCAAGATACTCTGGAATGGCCTCAATCTGGAATAGGTTTTCATCTAGAAGTTGATCATCCATTGCTCCGCCACTTTCCCCTGACTCCAACCTAGAAAGGTGATCTAGACCTACATTGCATCTTCCTAGCTTGACAATCACTTCAAACAAAAATTCTTGAAACAACAATATCCATATGCAAATTCTTCCTTCGAATACTGGTTTATTGACTAGGTACTTCAATGCATAATGGTCAGTGCAAAACTTGAAATGAGAGCCTAATAAGTAGTGTCTAAACTTTTGTAATTCATAAATCATAGAAAAACCTTCCCTTTCATTGGTTCTGTAGTTGCGCTCAACTTTTGATAGTTTTCTATTGGAAAAGTAAATAGGGTGGTCCATGTTCCCTTCCCCTGGTTGTGTTAAAATGGCTCCCAGGGAGATGCCCGATGCATCCACATGTACATCAAATTCAATTTCCCAATTTTTAAATATCAAGATCGGTGCACTACTTAGTTTCTCTTTGAGAATGTCAAATGCCTTGTCGCACTCAGACATCCTTCGGAACAGTTCAGACTTCTTCAGAAATTTCTCAAGGGGTGTTGTAATACTTGCATATCTTCTGATGAACCTGTGGTAATATATTGTATGTCCCAGTGTGTATTGTAACAATTTGGAAATTGTAGGTGGCGGTATGTTCAAAATGACTGCAACTTTATCTGGGTCTACTAGGACTCCTTCTTTGCATACAATATGGCCTAACAGATTGCCATGAGGTACATAGAAAACACATTTTATTAGATTTAGAGATATCTACATTTCACGACATCTATCAAACATTAACCAGAGTAGGATGACATGATATTTTAATAGATTTTACATTGTCCAATCATCCATATAGACTTCTACAAACGTTTGGATGAATTCTTGAAAATATTCTATCACAATTCGAGAGAAAAATGCAGGGGAATTCTTCAAACCAAAGGGCATTATATTGTATGAAAACGATCCCCATTCGGCTGTGAATGTATTCTTCATCATGTCTTCCTCTATGATTTTGACTTGATGATATCCTGAAAATACATCTGTAAATGAATAGTATTATGTTCCTGCAACTTGATCTAATACCTCGTCACTGAAAGGTGTGGGAAACGGGTCATGCACACATGCAGAATTCAGACTCTTGTAAACCACACAGACACGAATGTATTATGTGCCTTTCTTACTCTAGATAAATATAGGGCTAATCCATTATGCTTCTTTAATAGGAAAAATAAGTCATGCCGCAAGCATCTTTTCCACTGATCCAGATTATTTTCAGCACGAAATGAGAGCGGAGATATAATAAAGAAATGCACAAAGATATCGCGTATATCCAATAATATAACAGAAATATAATAGAGATGCAACCATAAACATAGGGATACAGTAATACATGATTTCTATTAATGAAATAAATGTACAGAGACTGTAAAAATACAAAGTGAAAGACTCGCTAGAATGGTGACAGCTTATCTCTAAGAAGAGATGTGACGGCTACTCGCATTCACAAGAAGATGATTACAATGAGGCTCTGAAGGAATTTTTACAATAAACAGGAATGCCAAAAGTCCTAGACATCCAAAAACCTAACCCTAGGAGATGAAGAGCCAAAAGTCATGTGGGCCATGTTTGGGTAAGTTAGTACATCAACTTCTCGGGGTCGTAACTTTTTCATACGATCTCTATTTTAGGCATATAATAGCTCGTTGGAAAGGTATCGTCGAGGAGATTCATTTAAGGGGATAAATTATGCCTTTGGATATTATTGAGAACCTATATCTCAAAAAACCTTCATTTGGGCCCTCAAAATGGCCCTAGAAGTTAAAACCTACTAAAAATAGTAAATTGCCAAAATTGCCAGAAAATTGTTTTGAGCCAATTGGAAAAGGTGGGTGGCCACCAATATCCACCTGGATCAATCCTCCATCCTTAGGAAGCAATGGTATCCATTGCATTGAGTTCTCAGGGGAGAGGGAAAATCATTTGTTGACTCTACATCTTAGTGAGATGCTTGCCTTGTTGGAGACATCACGCTGCTCAGTTTGTGGAAGTCTGTCATGAATCTGTTGAGGCTGAGGATATTCAACAAGGCAAGCTACATGAGAGGAAAGTGTGAAAAAGGAATCTTTTCACTTTTCTGCAACCTTGTCGACCTGCTTCTATTGGATAGAAGGTGCTTGGGGCGAGGATGTAGTGGTTGCAGTGTCCTTTTGTTCCCCTTTTGAACAGACTATGAAGAAGCTAAATTTTACAGTATGAGATACTACCTTGCAGCACTTTTTAGGTGGAACAGTAGTTGAAACTACCTCTGGTATTCTGCAGAGATGACCCCCCAAAGTAATAATGACACTACGGGGTCGAGACTCATAAACAACCTGGCATCTCCACATATATGGTTGGCCCAAGAGGACATCACAGACATCCAATGGGGCAACATCACATAATACTTCATCTTTGAAGGGTTGTATGTCGTATGATAATCGACATTGTTGGCTGACACAGATATCTCATCCTTGGCGAAGCCACCCAATGTTGTATGGTTGTGGGTGTGGTGTTGTCAACAATCCCAACTGTTTGACGACCTCTGCTGAGATGAGGTTCTTATGGCTTCCACTATAAACAATAAAATGTAGCGCGGTCCCCTTCACCCACATCTATGAATAAAAAAGGCGCTCCCCCTCTTCCAGATCTGTTGGTTCTTCTGGCTGAATTGTTGAGGTCGTGACAATAGCAGTGGGGTTTGCGTCAATGATCTATCCTTTACCAGTATTTTCAGAATCAGATTCTGAATCAGGGTTCGACTCCTTGTCTTTGATCTCAGCCACTAATGACTGTTTTGAGAGACATTCATCAGTGTTGTGCCAGGGGATTTTGTGGAAATCGCACCATTTTCCGGTGTCCTTCTTTGTCTTCCTGTGACCCTTATTTTCCTGTGTTTTGGACTGGTTTTCGGGAGACTGTTTGTTAGGGTCATCTTTTTCATAGTTGGTTGTTGCAAATTTTCATACCCAAACTCCCGTTTGTTCTGGTGCTTAAATTTTTTCTCAATTTTAACAACATATCGATAAATAGCACTGAGTGATGAGATGTCCAGAAAATACATTTCAGTCTGGATGAATTTGTGTAGAGCCCCACGGTATTTCAGAACCAAATTCTGCTCGGAGTCTTTTATACCCAGCTTGGTGCGCAAGATATGGAAGGTATTGGTGAACTCTAGAACTGCTTGGCCCCTCTCTTGCCACAGTGTGGTCCATCTCATGTACTGGTCCTCATAGTTTCCAACAGGGTAATGTTGTTCCTTTACTGCATCCACAAAAAAATCCCAAGTGGGATCGGCCCTATATATTCCAGAATCCTCTATGGAACTTTTCTCCCAGTAAGTTTCCCACCAATGTTTGACATGAGGCAGATATTTAAGGAGTGTGAAGGTGGTCTTTTCTTTGTCGAAAAAATTGTGAACAGAGAAATAACCTTCTAGCAGAGTTAACCATTTTTCTATTGCTTCTGCATATATCTATCCTTCAAATACAGGAATATCAAAATTAACTTGTACCTTGAAAGGTGAGGTGCCTCCAAAGTGGCTTCTTGATGAATATGCGCCTAATGTTATCAATGGGTGTTGAAGGATATGGGAAAAATTCTCCATCATTGTGTCCCTCTGTCGCGTGAGAGCTTGCTCAAGCAACAGATTGATAGGATCATCTGCTCCGTCGTTTTTCTTTTCTTCTGCCATTGAGGGTTTCTTAGGTGTATGAGAGCGACTGTCTTCAAGAGAGACAATCTTGAGACCTAAATTCCTATACTTGGACCTCATCGGGGACATGCACTAAAAAAAAAATCAAGAGCAACCTGCTCTGATACCACTGATCTGGATTATTTTCGGCACGAAATGAGAGCGGAGATATAATAAAGAAATGCATAGAGATATTGCGTATATCCAATAATATAATAGAAATATATCAGATATGTAACCGTAAACACAGAGATATAGTAATACACGATTTCTATTAATGAAATAAATGTACAGAGACTGTAAAAATACAGATTGAAAGACTCGCTAGAATGGTGGCAGCTTATCTCTGAGAAGAGATGTGATGGCTACTTGCATTCACAAGAAGATGATTACAATGAGGCTCTGAAGGCCTTTTTACAATAAACAGGAATTGCAAAAGTCCTATACGTCCAAAAACCTAACCCTAGGAGATGAAGCGCCAAAAGTCATGTGGGCCCCATTTGGGTAAGTTAGCACATCAACTTCTCGGGGTCATAACTTTTGCATACGATCTCTATTTTAGGAGTATAATAGCTTGTTGGAAAGGTATCATCGAGGGGATTCATTTTGGGGGCTCAATTATTCATTTAGCTATCATTGAGAACCTCTATATAGAAAATACTTCATTTGGGCCCTCAAAATGGCCTCGAAAGTTAAAACCTGGTAAAAATAGTAAATTGCCAAAATTGCCAGAAAACTATTTTGAGCCAGTTGGAAAAGGTGGGTGGCCACCGATATCCACCTGGATCATCCACTTCCTTCTTAACCTTTTATTTGATTCTAGGTTTGAGGCAGTATGGTCTATGCTTCACATATCTTGAGCCAGGTTTTAACTCTATTTTCATTTCTCCAATGGCTCCTTTTATTCCTTTTAGTTCTGAGAATGTTTTTGGGAACAAGTCCTCATACTCTGAAAATAGATTATGTACCACGTTCATAGCCTGCTCATCCAAGTAGTCTCCTATAGAAGCTATCCTAGGATTATCTATGCTCCCTATATTGACTTTCCACAACTTCAGTGGGTGATTATAGGAGCTACAGGTATGACTAGGTATGGTATCCTAAATCTCTCTACTACCCTCAATTTCTTTAATGTCTAAGTTCCTAATCTCTTCTAGACCATTATGGTTTTCTAGGTCTCTGTCAAATTTACAACAAGGTACACATATCTTATCAATTTCAAGACTCAGAATAGACTGAAGCATGTGAACATGGTCATCACATATTACTGGACTTGATCTCTTTTTACAAATGTCGGTAAAAATAATTTCCCTGATTCTTTGAAGGACAATGTTGATCTTGAGAAACTTACTTGTAAATGAAAAATCCTTGCAAAACTATTCTTGTAAGGTCTTCCAACAGTTCGCTTGCCTTCTGGTATCCTCATGTATATATCAGGCCCTTGGAATAGGCCCCAACGAATGGAAAAATACCTAGACCCATAGGTGAGAGTGTACCTCTGCGACTCTCCACTTCTTTAAGCAACGTTCAATATGCATCTGAGGGTAAGATCATCCATCAAACAATTTCACATCTTGGAAATCTATCTTCATTTTTTATCTTAGTCGATCCCTCCCCTAGAATCAACCTCAAATGGCTTGTTTTGCGTCCCCCCACTCTAGCGGGGGTATCTTATAAGGCTAAGTCAATAACATAAACCCTTTGTTCCTCCATTATCTTCTCTTCCATGTTGGATAGAAATTTGTGTACATCTGAGGTACCATTGTATGTAGGGGTTCTCTAACCTCATTTCCAATCCATCTTATTTCTCTGACAGTTGCGCATCGCCTTGAGAATCTCTCTTATGAACCTTGCTTCCAACTGTCAAATGTTGCTTCTAAATCCTCATCAACAGATTGTATACTTCTCCAACTTACTGATCCATCTACTATAGGATTTATGTAATCTGGTCTCATACCTATTGTAATGGTGTATAACTAGTCCAGGGCCTCTGACTCCATATTATGGTCCACTGGTTCAACATATCTAGGCCCCAGACAAGGATCTAAGGGTTGAACTACTTTTATCCCATCTTCTTCAAACGTCATGGTATCCCTCTTTATATCAATGATAGCATAGTTGTCATATTCCCAATCAATCCTGAGTAGAGCAGGGTAGGGATCCATATCTCCCATTATTTCAATCACCTCAAAGTGAGTTGTGGTATTAACTCCCACAACATCTATTTCCACATTTTCCAACCTTTCTACTGGGAAGATGCAATATTGATTTTCCATTCTCAACTGCATGGGGGAATATACTAACTTAGGTTTTCCCAAAGCTTCCCAGGTATTTTTCGGTAGCAAGTTGACATCTGATCCCAAATCTAGCATGACATTTTTTTATTTGAAACTCATCTAGCTCGGCTTCTAACCTAAAGTATTTTCATGTTGCACCTTTCTTCTTTGTATTCTCTGAATATTCTTCTCAGTGAGGTTATTCCTTACTATGATTTTTGGGGTTCACTCATTTCCCAGTATCACGTACAGGGTGTTGCGTAACTTCTCAGTAAGTTTTTCATCCCCTAGGATATCAAATAATAAGTGAAACCAAATATTTATTACACTTTCAAACTGCTCAGTTTGTTTTCTTGGAATTGTAGAATTCCTAGGTATTGGTGGTAAGGTAGGGGCTTGCGCAGGGTTAGGTTGATAGGAGGATATAGGAGGATTATTTATTACTTTTTGAATGGGGAAAATATTAAATATCTCTATTGCATTTTTGAAAAACAACTTTTGTTTTACAAGATCATACCTATCATTTTGGGGAATAGCTTTCTGAATCTAGGGTTGAATGTTTGTGTCTGCCCTAGTCTTCGCTCCTCCGCGATTGATGATGTTAATATTTGGCAGTTGTGCCTCGATTCCTAATTTTAATTATGATCTTATGAGATTAGCTCCGCATTGAAGAACTCAATCCTCCCACTTCGCGATCAGTTATGGACAGTCTTCAGTTGTGTGCCCATTATTCCTGCAGTGCGAGCACAAGGGTCATATTGGGTGAGGGAAATATCTGGCCAAATGACCTTGTTCGTTTCAGTTGTAGAATCATTTTGGACCTCTGCCTCCATTTATCCCTCCTCTGAATCCACCTCCATCCCCTCCTCCCTGGCCTCTTCCAGGTCCTTGGGGGGTTTCATTTACTCTAAATGTTGTCTGGTCTAACCTGTCAGCAAGTGTGTCTAACACTCTACATTGATTTGTGGCATGCTTCATAGATGCAGAAAACTCACAGTGTATTGTATTGTGCACATTGTGTACTTCTATATAATAGGACACTACCTCGATGCATTTCCCTGTGTCCAAAAAATATCACAATACTTCATTGTCTAAGGGGTTGGAGCGTCTAGGAAGGTATTATATAGCCTTGGTGTATGGAATGGTGGAGTCATAGACACGTGTGAAACTCCCTCCGTGAATCCTAAAGAAGGCCCATCAGTTTTTGAAAAGGTCTCATTCCCCTTATGCACGGGCATTCATTTTACAGATGACCTTCTGTGTAGCATCCTGTGCACCAAACCTGAGGGCATTCTAGTCTTTTTGTGGTTAATTATTGAATCTTTTCCATTAGCATTGATATTTGTCCCTGCATTTACAACAAATTTGCATCTACTGGGGGCCTAGTCATTCTCATATTGCCTGGATAACCTATCATGGCTTCGATCTTCATTGATTTCTCCAAGGCTTATGTTAACGTGGCTATCCATTGTTGTGTTAAAGGAATTCTCGTCATAGGTAGTAGTCCTTGGATATACCAATCCCTATGGTGATCTTTGTGAATTGGATGTGCTAGCCTCCCAATAGCATCCTTGAACTTTTGGTTGTACTCCCAAGAAGATTCTCCTTCCCTTTGTTGAATCTCCCGTAACTCAGAGAGAGCTTGTTGCTCTGACTGAGGTAGTTTGAATTCATCGATGAAATTCAAATGAAATTGGCCAAGGGTTAACGCTTGTCCTTGCAGCCTAGGTTCAATATCCTTCATATACCATTTGAGAGAAAGGACCCTCAAGGTAGTCTGAAATTTGACTAACTTATTGGCATCGAGATTCCCTCTAGACCTCAAGATGGCTTCGCACAAAAACCAATGTTGCTCTACATCTTCGTCTCCTTTACCCCATAATTATGGGTATCATGCGATTGATCATCCCATATGTCCATCCATTGTGGGTCTCATTGTTCCTATTAGAATAAAACTAATGGTCCTGGTTGCGATATGCCTGGGGATCCCAATATCCTCCCAGTGTTTGCACTTACAGAGTGATTCTGACGAACTGGCTGCAAAGGAATAGAAATAGCATAAGTAGGTGGTGTAACATTTAACATAGGTATAAGGGACACCTAGGGCACGGGTGATTCGGGGTTGGTTCCACTAACTTTTGGGTGGGATTCTTTGATCTAGGAGGTCTTGTTCTCTTCCTCTGGAGAAGCCTTCTCTGCATGGTTCCCGATGTTTCCTACTATTGGGGATAAATCTTCTTGATCTCTTGCAAGGTATAGACATTCTTTGTTCTCCCTTTCTTCTCCACATTCTTCTTCTCATCCACCCATCTGGGGACTCCTTCCTCTCTGCGCTTCTCTCTGCTGCAATCCTAGACTGCCCATTCTTTCTTGTCTTCTCATTGTCTTCAACTCTTCCTTCCTTCCTTCATTTGTTCCTCTTGATCCGAGTTCTGTATGCAAAACCTCAGTATGTTTCATTTCTTTCTTTACTTTCCCATACCACCACTTCTCAACAATGGAGGCTCTCCTTAAGGCTCACTTGTTTCTTGCGGTCATTTCTTGATCTTCCCCCATATGTCAAAGAACCCTTCATCCTACCCCAAGCATAGGTTTTTAGGTTTTTGTATTAGTTGAGGGAATAGTTATCATCCCCTCCACCATCAAGAATACCTTGATCCACACGGGAATTTCCCTCAAAAATCTACAGCGTGCACCATTCTTTAAAATTTATTCCGCGTGTGAAAACTATTTGTGATTCTCGGCTACAAATTCGACGATGTATCTCTCCATAGTCGTGCAAACCCAAAATTCGACTGCTCGCATGATCTGGTGATCTAGTTGATGAAGTGTTGTGATCTTCTCTGTATCCCAAGTATAGGTCTTATTGATGCGTTCTTGGAATTCTGGAGCTTCTTGGAGCCTATATATCCAATGGAATAGTTCTTCTGGAAATTTAACCGACAATATCTCATACTGGTCGCTAGATATTTTTGAGAAAAATACAAAATCTCTTGTATTCCTCTCACTTTTTCCTCGTAGCTCCACCTCCTTCCATATAAAGGCATCAAAATTTCTTTCCCGCCATTTCTAAATCTCAGATCTAGAGATCTATGGAATAATTCTTCTCACAGGTTCCCTTTTAAGGTATAGGTTCCGTCAACGGAACCATTTTGTTAGTGTAAAAGTGTTCAAACCAGGTCCTTCTTAGGTTACCAACAAAAGGTACCAAAGTAGTCTAGAGTGCTGGCATTTTCATCTTCCTGGGAGCAAAGAATTCTCACCTGAAGCACAACCGAGACATGAAAGAGAGGGAAGGGTAAGGAGAATACTTCGACAAATCTCTAAGGCATCAAGGCTCACTATAACCTTGCGCAAAATAGTCTAAACATGGAACAATATTGAGGAATTCCTTACTGGGAAATAAAGAGACAGAGTTGTGTTTTCATTCATAAAGAAGCATTTAGTTACATCATACATAAAGGTAATAAATAACAACATTACATTCATGCATTAGGACTGAATACACAAGATGTAGATTCAAAATTTAGGCCTCTGTTTATATTGATAATACCAAAATCTGATACTTTGTCTGACTGGTTCTCAACCAGATCTCCATATTCAACTATGCTATGGTATTGACCCATTACATTAGTGAATCTCATCAAAACATCAATATTCAACAACAGGAATAGGAATAGCTCTAAACTGACATACTAGAATAATGACATTACAACCCTTTCATCAACCTTTCACTATTAGCCTATCCTTATTCAATATGTTGTATTTTGTATCCCATATTTGTTATTCATTATTCATTATTAGCCTATTACAATCACATTAGTCTCTTATATATAATCCGATCTTGCTAGTTAAGAACTCAAGAGTTATTTCTTTTCTTGATCTTTCTGTTGATGTTGCACTGACCCTTTAACCATTTTTTGTTTCTTCCTTTCTTGTGTTTTCCATCTCCTCAACAACTTGTGCAATTTCCATTCTCCAAAATAAAGTTGCAATGTGTTGTGCACAAATTCTAACCAAAAAAACGAAGGGCCCAACATTACTAATCTAATATAAACTAACATATATGTACAAAGAAATATACATGACCTTCTATCTACTAAGGTGTCTTATTACTTTCTTTCACCGATAGACAAAAGAAAATGAATTTCCTTCTTGTAGTTGCTTGAAGAAGGAAATCCTCTGCTGAAAAAAGGGATCGACAAAGCCACGCTGGGGTTTGATCCTGCATAAGGATACTTAAAGAAATGAAAAACATTTAACCTAAATGCAAATGCATATTAATCCTAAGATGCAAGTGAGCAAAAGAAAAACCTATCTTAATGAAGAGAAGGATATCCTTACTCCTAATCAAGAGCAAGAGTATCTAATAAGAAGAGGGAAGGAATTTAATTGTAATTGGGGTTAATATGGACCTGCAAATCATCAAAATAGTTCAAGGATTCATAGGTTATTCAATAAATACACAATGAAATAATTTTGACAGATAGTTATCAAAAACCTCATGTATATACCCAAATACAATCATGTAAAATGAATTCGTTGTGAGATTTATATTGAACTAACGAAATAGTTCATTTTAATCCAATATAAAGGAAATCAAGAGAAGTTTGAAAATGATCAATAAATAGTTATTAATCACTACAAAATAATATCCATGAAATCATAATCAATCTTCATTCAAATCTTATGCAGCCCTACAAAGATAGCTTTAAAAAAATCATTCACCAACATAAAACAAACGAGATCAACAATAGCGCTCATATCAATTGTCAGTACACTAATGAAACAAAATTTAAACCAAAATGAAAACAATCATCAAAGAAATAATAACAAGTCTGCAAATCCAATACAACAATGTAAAGAAATGAAAACTTATTATCATTAGCTCCAAAAGTTGTCATACAGTCCTATGAGTCTTGAACTCCTTCAAGAAACAACTTTACATTAGTGAAAAGTCCTCTCATATCAAAGATGAAAACTCTACCTATTCTATAGAAAAGATCTCTCTATTACAATAGTTCCATTGAAAGAATTTTCCCGCATAACTTTTCCCTCTCAAGTTTCAGATATGGAACATGGCATCTACATGAATAAACATGGTTTTATACATTCATTTTTCCTTAGGTTTAATCTCTCCTGATTCATCCAAAACTTGCTCATCAATCAATTACATAATTTACTACGAAATCAACTACAGAATTTGAAAAATGCTAATTATGGACAGAACCCACCAAAAAATGTGTCATATCTCCGCAAGGGTTTAACTTCTTAGCAAATCATTTTCGGATAAGGTGAATGGGAATGTTTTTGAAGTGGGTTTTCAACCGTTTTTTGAAATTTGTCTCAAATTGTAATTTCCCCTTCCACATAAAAGCACCATGGTGGAATTTCCACTAGCATAACCTATTCTCATGGGATAAGGCGGAAAAAGGGACCTAGGGGACATAAAGTGCCTAGGATGACTTTATAAAGTTAATTTATCAAAAAAGGGGACATGGGTCATAGGAAACTCAAAATTCACTTTAATTTTATAAAGTGGAAAAACTCACTTAAGTGAATTTATGAAATAAAGTAAAATAGCGAGTGGGAAAAAAGAAAACAAGAAATAAAAAGGGAAAAGCGATGATTCTATCCTCATTCTTACGCTTGCCTTTTGAGAAAAATATTTTGGAGAGATCTTGAGAAAAGAGACTAGGGTTTTTGGAAACCCTTCATCTATATTTCGTTTCGATGTTGAAACTATACACCCTAGTTAGATCTAAGGATTAAGTCACTTTAGATTTATTCATTGGAATTCATGGTTAGTAAAGTTATCTTGATTATTGTTTTCTTGTGAGAACTAAAGATTTCTTGGTGACAACTACATTGATCTCTATGTTAAAGAAGAATTTAAAAAGGGGGGTAGAATATGTGATATGGATGCTTATTCTTCTCTGTTGGGTGCACATCTAAATGAGATAGACGTAAATTACTCAAGAGGAGGGTGACTTACCCACTGGAGGGCCAAGTTATGAGTAGGGTGATTGCTGCCAAGGTGGGATAAATTGTCTGGGCACGAATTCTTGCAGAGAGGTCGAGTTGGAGGTTGGGATAAGTGTGTAATTTCTTTCTGGATGAGCTTTAATCACAGAGACTGAGTGTGAGTCTATTCTCCCTTGTTTTGAGTCTCTCACCCCTTGGTTGGGTGAGTATCCAAGATTTTACAGTTTGTACTTTTGTTCTAGACAGAGTTGCTAATTTATGAGAATTGTTTTTGTTGTGTGGAGGTCATGGGGTCTCCTCCTTACACCAACTCTATTGGTGGTAGAGATGTTGCAATATTTGGGTCACCTATAGGTAAATCTATTCCAGAGACACTATTGTTGATAAATATTTGTTTAATTATTCCTTAGAGAGATGGGATCTTGAAGAACACTCACATATTGCATAACTCAGGTTCTTCTATTTATTTTCTACTATGTATTGAGACTGGTATTGTCATTATTTCTCATCTAGTTAAAGTAATAGAGTGAAACAAATAATTTTTCAATTGTGCCAATATATTAGTGTGAACATTATGAGTTTCAACTTAAATTATATACTCTGGTAATATGACTGCAATTGAATTGTTTGTTAAATTATCTTAATCATAAAATTAAACAAAATATACACAGTCTTATGGACATAGAAACAAACCCAACAAGATATATAAGGAGGTATCTTACAGTGGTATCAGAGCATATTACTTGATAGATATGTGGTTTGATGGGAAGCTTATATAAGATTTATGAGACCATAAGATGAGAAAAAAATCACCTACAGGAGACGTACAGGCAAAACTTTAGAACCATAACTAGAATAGGAAGCGGAAGTGATGTTGAGTGAAGAGGAACTGGAAGAAGAGCCAAATTCAAAGTTAGAGAAAAGGAAGGGATCCATGGAGGACGAATATGAAGCTAGGATTAATATCTTTTTCTATATTCTAAATGATTTGGCCAAGGGTCAAAATATGATGATGAATGTTATGGGGCATATTGCAAGTAATTCTTTGGTGGGTCCAACAAAAAAATAGTCAGAATGGGGAAAGATCCTATAACAATGGAGAAAGGAGCCACTCTCTAACCTCTATGTAGAGTCACCCTCATATATACACCAAATGTTACATGCCTACAATGCCACAATTATTAAGTGGGGATGTGATAGCGTCAGGGATGTAGGTCGAGAAGGATGAGCCCTATGGGGTATATTTGGAGGACTATAGAATATTGGGGAATGGATTTCGGGATGTTATGTCTTTCACTGAATTTTTCCATCTTAAACAGAAGAACTGACCCAAAGGATCCAAAAGGACACCCAACCAAGAGCTTTAGAAGACAATTTGGAAAGTGACCATTCCAAACTTTGACGGGTCCTCAAAATGTTAAACAAGGAATTAGGTGCAAAAGTTGAACACGTACTTCCAGCTACATCATATGACAGAGGCCGGGGCCATTAAATTGGCTACTTTACATTTAGATGGTGAGGCCCATGAGTGGTGGTACCTTGGGTTTGACATTGGGTCATGCATGAATAACATTTTATATTGACTTCACATAGAGGCTTATTGAAATATTTGATAGGAAAGACCTAGAGATTCACTTCAGAGAGTTAGCACAACTCAAGAAGACAGGTAGCCTAGAGTCATATATCTCATAATTTAATAGGCTTGCAGTGATGGTTACTAACATATCTAAGGCATGAGTGGTAATCTTGTTTGTTGAGGTATTATCTGAGCCCTTGCATAGGTGGGTTAAGGCTTATAAGTCAGCCACCTTGCAGGATGTGGTCAGCTGAACTAGGGACATGCAAGATGCTATTCCTAAAAGAAAATTCCCTCCTAAACCAACTTTTCCCTAGAATAACAAGGAGTACAAACCCTTTCATAAGGAGTGGGCAGGAAAACACAAGTTGGATGAGGAAAACAACAAGAAGTTGAGAAATAAAAAAATATGTTTCACCTGTCAAGAGCCTTGGGTACCAGGACACCAGTGTTCAAGAAAGGATAAATCTAGTAAGGATCACTATATATAGCTTTATTCAGAAAATGATAGCAATGAAGAGGAAGAAGAATAGGTACAAGAATAAGGACACCAGGTGATAGGTGAAGAGACATCGCAGGATGGGGCTAAAGGCCCTATTATTGCATCCATGTATGGATTTCTGAAGTACCACACTTTCATAGTTTGAGGGGTCCCACAAGGGCACAAGGTTACAGTATCGATCAATAGAGGATCGTGACACAAATTTATTGATGAAGCCATGGTGGATAGGTGAGGGATTCTAATGAAGGATTTTGATGGGTTCACAATGATCATATTGAGTGGCCATCATATAGGGTGTACTAGATGAATCCCCAACTTACAAATAACCATGGGGAATAATACATTGATAGATTATTTCTTTTTGGTGGATGTACCAAACACCAATGTAGTAATTGGAGTCCAGTGGCTTTACTCCATTGGGAAATATAATACTAATTAGAGAAAAATGGAAATGGAATTCATAGGACCAGATGGTAAAAAGGTAGTCTTGCGGGCGATGCACCAGTATCCACCCAAGATAGTATCTTCTCACAGTATGGAGGAAGTGATGTGAGATGGATATATAGAGTGGGCAGTTGAGTGCTACATTTTCGACAGAGATCCGCATGTCTTCCCTCGAAAACATTCAGATGACATTCAAGTACTACTTCACAAACATCAAAAGGTAGTGACATTCCTCCAGGTGTACCTCCAGATAGGATATTCAAGAATGTAATAGAATTGCAAGAACAGGTCCAATCAATCATAACTAACCCCTACCAACATCCCAAAGTTTATAAAGATGATATCAATAAAACTATCAAGGAGTTGTTGAAGATGGGTCACATTCGACTGAGCTCTAGCCCATTTGCTTCTTCGGTAGTGTTGGTTAAGAATAAGGATGGTACATTGAGAATGTGAATTGATTACCATGCCATTAACAAGAATACCACCATGAACATGTACCAAATTCTGAGGATTGATGATTTGATCGAATATTTGAGGGGAGAAAAATATTTTTCCAAAATAGATCTTCGTACAGTGTATCACCAGATCAAGGTTAAGAAATAGGACATTATTAAGACCTCTTTTCAATGCCATTATGTCACATACCCACTACAGCAAAAAAAAAAAATTCGTTCTTCCTCAAGCGATAGAATCCTCGAATTCCTACGGGGGCCTAGCGTAGGCTAGCTCTTCCCATATCCACCTTCATGTGATCGTTGGTTATGACCACAGGCCAATCCAAGAGGCGCCTTTTGCATTTCACGACTTAGCGATGCAAGAGATTCAATTCTTTCGACTCTTCAAACCTCGAAACTTGAAATCTTACCTTCGATGAGATCGACGGCTGCGAATCTCCCCCTGATCCAATGGTCCTAGCCGTATCGGGATTTCGGTAACCGGGAGTTCGAAATGTAGCGACCCACACCACTGGTCACTCCATTCCCCAGACTCCAATACGTGAGTTCTTGTACAAGATCAAACGATCCTCAATGATTTGGATCCAATGGTCCAGATCTTTTCAGAGTTTCATGAACCGGGAGTTCACGATGCAACGACTCCAAATCTCTTGTCACAACAAATCCCCAAATTTTGATATGGGAATTTGTGTATGAGATCAACGACCCTCATTGATCTGGATCTGACAGTCACTATCCCTCCTGATATTAAGGGTGTTGAAAGACACTCAGTCTTAATTGCACGTCGGGGTTTCATATACTGGGATTTCATGACTTGTGAAGACGAGGGGTCTTTCCCTATGGTTTCTCGGATTCCAAAATGTCAAAACTTATTCACACTAAATCGACTCATCCACAGAGCGCATCGGGGTTTCGTATACTAGGATTTCATGACTTGCGAAGACAAGGGGTCTTGTCCTCTGGTTTCCCAGATGTCGAAACGTCGAACGATAGCCATGTGTCCCTCCGATGGATGGCTGCGAATACTTCAGGACTTTCAGGACTTCGTTGAGTCCACTCTCCTACCTATGCAAGGGTTAAGATCAATGATCAATAGAGCTCCGACAGATCCTTGGATCTACGGTCCTGGATCCCATTGCTACTTGCGAAGGCTGAAGGGGTCGAGATATTAACGCCTTCGTTCCTTCATCCAATCTAACAGTCGTGACTAACCTCAGATCCTCCGAAAGGATCTCATCCATTCATCTAGCAAACGAAAGGGTACTCTCTTTCGATATTTGAAACTCGCTATCCTTCCTGAGCTTCGTCAGCTATGAAGGACTTGAGATCTTTGTGCTATTTCTCTTAGACTTGAATCTTAGAAGAGTCTTCAGCACAACTATTGCATTCCTTCATCAAGGGGTTATGGGGTTCTATTTGATCTCAGAGAGCCTATGCATATCTGCACTACCTCTCATGAGATTAACAAACTCCATCCTCCAAGGGACTCAAAACGACTAGGTGAGTAAACCATCGTACATGCAACTACGCCTAAGGTCAACGAGCTCACAGTTTGTGTCTCTAGCTTAAGACACTACAAAACTCAATAGTTTATGAGAACAAGTCATGTCTGATCCATATAATTCCTTACTTGCCTAATTATATAACCATGCAGAAATAGAAGGGATACAGTATATCCATTAAGCATTCATTCACATTCTTGAAGGCATACGCAGTATAACCAATTCATACATAGTTATAGATAAATTACAAAGGGTAGGAAATCACTTATCTATTACAAGTTGTCGCCAACCAACTGACTGTGGGTGATCATCCTTCCACCCAACCATAGGCTCAGAGGCATTCATTCTTAGCACGCTGGCCACCCCCGTGCCAAGCCATGATATCACCAAGGAATTCTCACACTTCTCGAGGGTTCTTCCTCCGTTTCCACTTCTGTTTGGGTCTTGTTCTCTGTAACTCGTAGATTTATCTTTCAGTTATGACCTCGGCGAGGTTTCTCAGATGCTCCTCAGCATCAATCTCACGGCCTTCAGTTTGTGACTCATTGGAGAGATCCATGCATCTCCCTTGCGATCTTACACTCTCTTGTCTGGTGTCCCCTCTCCCGTGTGTATCCCTCTTACCTTGGAAGGTTTTGCTGACCTATCCTGTTCCTTCTGTCGGAAGGAAGCTCAGGTCTGCAGGTCCCTGTGGTACTTTGGGTTGACAACCCATGTTTCCATTCATGGGGGTGATTGATTGTTCAACCACCAGTCCTTTCTTCATTAACTAATTTCTTTCCTTGGGATTCGAAGGAGGTTTGTCATCCTTATCAAGGGAGATTTGGGGTTATTTGATATATGAACCCTCTTGTATAGTTTTCAGATTCTTCCTCTAGTGATATCATGGCCAGTACTTTCAAGGCTTCACCCCCACAGTTAGTTATTGGAAACTCAAACAATAATACATTTACATTTTCCTCATGCATTAGCATGGTAATTCCTATTTTATGATTAATTACAAATTGGGGGAAACATGGTGTTACAATTCCCTCCCCCTTAAAGGAACACCATGCTCGGTGTTCTTTCTCAAAAACACCTATCATTCCTTTCTCATTCAACCACTTCAGAAGTCTTGACCTTTGTCCTCGTTCAAGTCCTCTTTCAAGATCTTAGTATTCGTCATCTGCCTTCAATAATTATTAGACAACAAGCACATTAATCACAATTTTGTGCGAAAACATCTTACTGTTGTTCAAAATTCAAAAGGAAATTTTCATAATATTAGCACAATAATCATCTATGTAGTTTGTGGATCTGTATCCACATGGTAGTTTTGTTATCCATTCTCATCGCTTTTCTTGATGTACCCATTGGGTGCATGATTCCAAATCAATAGTTCACAAGAGCTATCATGATTTCATCTTCCTTTCCAAGGTTTTTTTTTTCCGTAGGGGAAAATACCCACTGTGTGCATGATCCCAATAGTTTACAATAATTATTAAGGTCTCCTCTTCCTTGAGGTCACTCACCCTCCAGGCCCAGGCTCAGGCATCCCCTCCACTGTTATACAGTCCCTCGGGAAATCCATCTTGCCCTGCCAAGGTTTTCTCGCACAGGAAAATTTTAGAGACTCTATCGAGTCTTACAGTCGAGGCGTCCCTCAGACTTGCTCTTTCGAGGCATACATCTGGCTTGTGTTACCTCAACACAATAATTTTTAGGCGATCATGTCTTATCACGGGGTTTTCATGGCTCAGTAGTAGCCATGTTCATCATATTCAGCTTTGACATCCCTCATCTTTCCTTTCCGAACATGTCTTTTCTTCTCACCTGTATCACAGGTATACAAAATTCATGAGACATCATTATAAATTCTAACTTTCAGAATTTTATTTCAAATCTGTCACCCACAAATTTTCCAATCTCTCGATTTGTTTTCATATTTGTTCTACACAAGAACCATATTCATAATTATGGGACTTTCCTTCCCATAACGGTTTGGCTCAGTAGGCAATTGGCCTTCCTTTTGGGCTTACAATGCTGCCATATCCAAGACCCCTTTGCTTCCTGCACTTTCAACTTCAATCGGCCAAACAACTTGTTAGCTTTTCCATGCATATACATTTTATTGCACCTTTACAACATCATCACAACAATTTCAGAATTGTGCATACTTAACAATTAAATTACTTTCTCAAAAAGGAAATACCATTCCTTGCAGTTTGGCTCAACAGGCAATCGGTCTTCCTTATGGACTTACAACATTGCCATATCCAAGACTCTTTTTTTCGGCAATCATTCCTCAACTAATCAAATTGTTAGTTCTCATGCACATACATTTTTATCGCACCTTTTTAACTTCATCACAACAATTTCAGAATTGTGCATACTAACAATCAAATTCACTTTCTCAAAAGGAAATACCATTTGTTGCAGTTTAGCTTAGTAGGAAATCGGTCTTCCTTATGGGCTTACAACATTTCCATATCCAAGACTCTTTCTTCCATTCCTTGCAGTTTAGCTCAGCAAAAATCAGTCTTCCTTATGGGCTTACAACATTGCCATATCCAAGACTCTTTCTTCCTGCAATCATTCTTCAGCTAATCAAATTGTTAGTTCTCATGCACATACATTTTTATCGCACCTTTTCAACTTCATCACAACAATTTCAGAATTGTGCATACTAACAATCAAATTCACTTTCTCAAAAGGAAATACCATTCCTTGCAGTTTAGCTCAGTAGGAAATTGGTTTTTCCTATGGGATTACCTCACTGCCATATCCATGACCCTTTGCTTCCTACAATTCATTCTTTCCATAGCCAAACAAACTGTTAGTCTCATCTCAACATACCAAACTTTTCAAAACGTAATTCAACATTTCAAAGGGTTTTAACAAATGTGCCAATATCCATGGCCACATTCATACCCAAATGCACTCTTGCATTGATTCCAAGTTTGTCACACTTTATGACAGGTTATTGGCCATGGGGTGTTGGAATTTAACCAACCTTTTCCTCATATGGTTTATTCATTTTCTTTCATTCTTACAACAGGACCATACTACCTGCTATAGGCCGATCACGATCCCAAATCAATACACATGAACTCAAAATTTTCACATGAACACCTTTACGCATTCCTTGATTGTCAATGCATTCAAGACATATCAATTCATGAATTCTTCCAAGGGTTACAAACGATGTTTACTACCAGAGGTTCATACCTCCATCATTCTGGTTCTTCGTCCTGAGTCATACCTTACTTGGGTATCCAAGGCATACAACTGCCTTTCAAGTTTATGCATAACACTAAGACAATAAAATATTTCAGAAGGGGTTCTTACCAAATCCCTTCATACCTTGTGCCACTTAGGCATGAATATCTTTATACCGGTTCTTGGCTGCTAGCACTCTCTTTCTGATCTCTACCTCATCAATAGTGCTTTAGCAGGATTTTCACAGTCCTGTCAACAATCTTTCAACCACAACCTTCTCTTGGTCATCCTATGCTTGAGGTTGTTCATTATTGGCAACTGTCTTTCTCAACAGTTCCAATCTTATTTCTTTCTACACATGACATACACCATAGGCACATTAGTTGTCATGTAAATTAAAATGAAAGTAACATAGCATTTAAATTAATAAAATATTTTTCAGACATGTCCCAACATATCCGTATGTACTTCATCACACTATCCTTAATGTTTTCATGAGTGCAACACAACAGTTCTCAATCGTTTTCACAGTATTACAACCATCATCACTATGGTGTCAAAACATTTTCATTCATCAACGTACTAGCTTTCTCATCCCATAGAAAACATAATGCATGGCAAGGAAAGAGTTGAGGGCTATCCCCTTCTTCAAATTCTTTCTACATTGCCTGGGAATTTTCAGCCCAACTGAGTTATCTCTAAGGCCTCACTGTCTCTTCTCTACATTTTCAATTCTACTCCCTGTCGGGATCTTCCTTCTCTTTTCCTTGAGCCACCTTGGTTAAGCCTCACCCTAACCCTTTTTGGGATACCGCAACTTGCTTTAATAGAAACTCTTTGCTCATAATGAATCATGAACATGTGCATCCTACACACTTCCATTTGGTTATCAGAATGGTCAATATTCAGCTGTTAGTATTTTATTAATTACATGATTCTTTCAAAATGTAATTCAGGATTCTTAGATATGGACAGGCCTTGCAGCCCATTGTCCAACCTTCAACAATTATTAGGGTTGTTACTCTGTTCTTCTGACAAAGTCCTTACATTGTTCCTCCACCGGGAACCCCTTCGGTATGCAACTTTTTTGTTGCATATCCATCACTATTTGTGATGGCCTCAAGCTCGAATTAGCTTCATCTTGTTAATAAGCATTCTTTAAGGGACATAGACATACCTTTCTGGTATGTATCCCAGATTATGCATCTGCACATGTTCTAGGTTTTTTCTAACTTACATCCACGATGTACTTAGCTATACTCATAATCGTAAGCCCGTGTGCAGTTGCCATAGGTATATTTTACAGCCCACATGCATCTTTACTGTTAAGATCAGTCAATTCAGATTCATTCAAAATCCTTCTCATGTGATGCTCAAAGGTGTAATCATTTGTCTCTTATTATGACAAGAGAGAATCTTTGCTCATTTACCCTTTCATCTAATTATATTGGTACTTCCTGAGGAAATGGAATGCATTCCCCTCGGGCTATTATTTGGAACAAAACTTTCATGACTCCCCAAAATGGGGTCAGCTATGCCTCCATAGTATTCATTTAATCTGGACAAGAGAAATACTTGCTTCACATTTCACTCATCAGGGAAATCATATTGGGACTCTAGTATACTTATACTCTTACATCATATATGTGCATTACTTGCACATTTAATATCATTCATACCTTACCGGTATTAATATCAGGCTTCCTATTATGAAGCTTCACAATGCATTAAACTCATGCACTCAAGTACAATTGAACATAGCTAAGTATTCATCATACTAGTTCATGCCTTCTCCTCACGTGACCATCGGCGGTGACCATGATCCGAACTAAAAGGTGCTTCGCATTTCGGGATTTCGGGATTCCTGTTGCAAGGAACTTTAGTTCCTCAATCCTCGAAATACAAAAACCTGAAATACCGAGGCTAAGGTTTTCTCGGCTCTTTTATTCACATGACTCTTCAATCGGAACCTAGGGTCAACTCCTAGACACGCATCAGGATCCTATGTTTCAGTGAATCCGTGGACAATGCTCCACCGTTTCCAAAACTTCTGATCCACAAGGGTCCAACAACCTGGATCCCATGGTCTAGATCTCTCTGCCAATCAACAGTCCTGATCAAATCTTGGCTTTCCACCTTTTGTGATTCTGGCGGAGTCTTCACCTCCTAACTCCCGATTTCGAATCCCCAAAATGTGTATGCATCAGATCAACGATCCACCGCCTATCTCAATCCAATGACTCAGGTTGGATGTTGGGATTTCATGACATGCGAGTTCTCAAAACTCTACCCGTTGACTTCTAAACCTACGACTCCCAAAGATCCGATTACACCGGATCTACGGTTCAGCTCATCCGCTAACCAACGGCCCTGATTGAATTGATGATTTACCTTGCAGGACTTTGGGAAAGTCTTCACTTCTATTTTCCCAATAGCCGAAACCTCGAAGCTCTATATCAATGAATCTTGTTGATTCAAATCTAACGGATACTATTCCTCCTGAGTTTGTGAGTGATGAGAGGTTATTATCCTTATCTTCTCCGCTGATCGACTAGATCTAACGGTTCATGGAATTTTGGTATTCCTCCCTTTGAGAATTCCACCATCCATTCAGATTTTCAATGACTTTGAGCCACGAAATTGGCATCAACTCTTCAGGAATCAACCTCTGTGTTCAACCTCCAAAGCTTTCAAACTTTAACACAAGCTTGTTTCTATATGCAATCTGTGTGCTCTATATGCACACTCGGCATACGAAATTTCCCCACTATATTTTCTGAGCTTTTAAGTTACTTACATGACTAATATCATAGTCATAACTCATACTGATGTTACCCTCTCTTTATGGGAACAACCAACAAGGGTCACTCTTGGGAATTAGCAACAATCCTAAAGGGCTCCTCTTAATCTTGTTTAAACAGATTATCCTTGTTATCGATTCTAACTATTACAAGTCAGATAATCTGACCCTACATATTTTCATCAGTCCTCTCAATCATGATGAATTATATTCTCAGGGGTTAGTCTTTTAATAATACAGTAATTATAGCTTTCTAAGGATCCTACCAGTCCTTACAAGATTTCCTAAATCATGAAGGAGTTCTTCATGAGGATCTTAATTCTTACCTAACCATCCATCTCAATTGCAAGAGACTTTACCTACTTTTTAGTAGGTAGCCATCATCACACTATAACAGAACAACTATGTTCATGTCCCTTTTCTGGCTCGTGCAGCTTCATAGAACAATTTATTCCACCTATGTTATTCACACTCAAGTCTTATCAGTAATATTGATCAGTGCATCCCTACTCCTATAAGAGTAGTTATCATTTTGACAAAGGAACATTATAATTCCTTTGCTGGAATTCCGTAGAAATTCCCAAATTACAGTTTCATTCTGCAGTCCTTCTCCTTAAAGAGAAAATGTAGATAACAATATCTCCTTACGCAACTCGTACATGAGCCCAAACAGGCCAAGTGTTGTAACTTTCACACACCCACTACGACAACTAAGATTTTCTTTTTCTTTACATCTTTTCTTCGAGGAACAGAATCCCCGAATTTCTATGGGGCCTAGCGCAGATCCTCCCTTCCCTTATCCTCCCCCATGTGGTCGTTGGCTATGACCACAGGCCTTACCAAAAAGGCACTTCTGGATTTTGCGATTCAGGGAATCGCGATGCAAGCCTTCCCCTATTCTCTGTCTTTCGAAATTTCGAAACCCGAAAGGGTCTAACAGATCCTTAGCTCCTCCCTTGGGTCGCTTTTCATATGACCGGTCCTATGACCTGGTGTTGTTCCTCTGAATGATTTTAGAGTTTCATGATTCGGGAAATTGCGATGCAAGCGTTCCTCCTTTCCCTTTCAAATCCCCGGAACCCAAAATCCTGGTATCATCCGGATCTATGGTCCAGATCATCGACTTGATCAATGGCCCAAATTAAATCTTGACATTCTACCTTTCGATATTTATGGCGAGGTCTTCACTCCTATTCCTCTGATGTCCAAAACTCCGGTGGCCTTAGATATTCTCCACACATCCCTACAAATGAGCGGTCCAGATTCTTTCGGGACTCCTCCTCCCTACCACAAGACCCTGTCTAGTGACCCAGGGCTCATTCACAGAGTGCGTCGAGGTTTCGCGTACCAGGATTTCGTGACTAGCGAAGACGAGGGGTCTTTCCCTTGGGTTTCATGGGTGTCGAAACGCTGAAACCTATTCACGCTAAATAAATTCAGGGTTTCGCATATCGGGATTTCGCAACTGGCGAATACGAGGGAGATTGCCCATGGGTTTCCCGGGTGCCGAAACGCTGAAACGCCAAAACTTATTCACGCTAAACCGATTCGTGGTTTCGCATATCAGGATTTCACGACTAGAAAATACGAGGGAACTTGCCCTTGGGTTTCCAATGTGCCGAAACGCCGAAATGCCAAAACCTATTCATGCTAAACCGATTCGGGGTTTCACATATTAGGATTTCACGACTAGCGAATACGAGGGAACTTTCCCTTGGGTTTCCTGGGTGCCGAAATGCTGAAATGAAAAAACCTATTCATGCTAAACCAATTTGGGGTTTCACATATCGGGATTTCACGACTGGCGAATACGAGGGAACTTTCCCTCGGGTTTCCCGGGTGCTGAAACACCGAAACCCTGAGAGAACCACTTTCTCTTGTACAAGGTTTCCAAACTCAGATCACATGATCCTTCAGCGGGTTCTTGGGTAATTATCCCTAGGATTGGTGACCAGATTGAAAATCCTTCCTAAATCACCAAGCTATGAACTATGTGACAGGGGTGAAGTAAACTCGTGGGTTTACTAAAACAGTAGTCTTTTCAAGGAACTCACTCCAGCTCTGGAATGCAAGGGAACTTCCTGGAAGGAGGTGCCTTCGGGGAAATCAAACCAGGGCATAGCGTGAGTCAAGTAAATGGGAAAAATCTCAAGGGAACAGACTCGTAATCTGAACTTGTTCATTATATATATAAATCGATTATGGTCATATAAGTATAAGAATGCATCCATTATTTCCGATCAAAACACCAGGCAAACACTTCTATACAGAAACCATTTATTAGTGTACAAACATGAGCATGCATTCCAGGATATTCAATTCAAGATACAAGATATAAACACTTGTCAGAAAACACCAGGGGTGACGTGACTGCTGAGAGGGGTGCTCATTTCCACCCAACTGTAGGCTTAGTGACTCCAAATGGATTTACCACTAGCCACCCCCGAGCTAGACCACCATGCTTGAGGTTCAATTTTCTACTTCCAGCTCAACGGAAGTCAAGGACGAAGGTTACGCTCCTTCTCCTTTGTTCATAACTCCCTGTGTTTCCAGAGATTCTCCAGTTCTTTCCCACAATCCATGTCGCACGCGTTCTCTCCTCCTCTCTTGCCTCTTCTCTCCAATATTGTGTGTGGCGCAAATTTCCCCATCCGTGGTCAGGTATGGGAGATGTTACGTATGGGTGGTTCACCTCCGTCCCCTCATTAAATCTTGAGGAGCCTCCCCACCTACCAATCTAATGGGAAATCCATTCCGGGGTCAGAGAGTTGCTTTGGTCTTTGAGCAAGTAAAACCAGTACAGTACTGGCTCGGTGGAACTTAACGCAACCATTCCAGGTCTCTTCCACCACCTCTCATTAGCCATCGTGGTCTCTTTTAGCACATCCCCCTCCCAACAGCCATGCAACACATATTCATAACATAATTTACATTCATCGACCTTTTATAAAAAGGTCCGTCAAATCAAACATTCACGTCTTTGAGTTTGCCATAGTTCTTGGCCAATATAGTTAATTTTTACAGAATGGGGGAAACAGGGTGTTACAATTCCCTCCCCCTTAAAGGAACATCATCCTCGATGTTCTATCTATCAATATAACATGTATGTACATAAGTAAACAAAATCAGATATGCCTATTTCATGGCATCTTCCATTTCCTAGGTAGCCTCATCTGGGCCAAAATGTTTCCACTGCACCTTGACCTGTGCAATGGTTCAGTTCCTGAGTGGGGTTTCCTTTCTGTCTAGTATGCATTGAGGTTTTGGCAGGAATTCTCCCTCCGATTCCACCTGGATCACAGACCAGTCAATTATATGATTAGAATCATGTACATATTTCTTCAATAATGAAACATCGAAAACATTATGTGCTTTTACTGTGGGAGGAAGTGCTAGCCTATAGGCTACAGGTCCCACTATATCTAGAAATTCAAAGGGTCCTTAATACCGAGGTGCCAACTTGGCACAAGCTCCCATCCTCAGGGAACTCTTCCTGGGCCTAACTCTAAGATATACATAGTCTCCCATCTTGAATTCTCTTGGAGTTCTCTTTTGGTCGGCGTAACTTTTCTATCTGTTTTGAGCGACCTTCAAATTTTGTTTTATCTAAATCACTTGTTGTTCCATTTCTTTCAGCATGTCGAGTCCAATAGTAATTATGTTTACGGGATTACTCCAACTGACTGGAGTGTTGCACGGTCTACCATAGAGGACTTCGAAAGGACTCGCCTTCAGGGATTCTTGGTAGCCGTTGTTGTAGGTGAATTCCACCAGTGGCAGGTAATCTTCCCACTTCTTGGGTTGATGCATTACATGAATTATTAGCATGTCTTCCAATATTTGGTTCACTCTTTCCATCTATCCATCGGTTTGAGGATGATAGGCTGTGCTAAATAGTAATTTGGTCTCCAGACCAACCATCAAGGATTTCCAAAAGTTGGAAGTAAATTTTGTGTCTCTGTCAGACAGGATCTCTTTAGGCATACCATGTAGTCTGAATATCTCCTTCATGAATATGTTGGCGATATCTATTGCCTTGCAAGTCGATTTCGGGGATAAAATGGGTGGAATTACTCAATTTATCCACCACTACCATGATGGCATCATTCTAGTTGGTCGATGTTGGTAATCCAATGATGAAGTCCATGGAAATGGTTTCCCATTTCCATTCTGGGATTGGTAGAGGTTTTAATAATCTTGTTGGGTGTCCTTTAACCTGTTGGTATTCTAGGCACTTAGCTAAATAGTTAGCTATGTATTTATTTAACCCAAGCCAATAGAATTGTTTCCTAGTGGCCATGATCATCTTCTGATATTCCAGGTGACTAGTATATGGTATTTTATGTAGTTCATCCATTATGAACCTCTTCATGTCATCAAAATCTAGAATATACAATCCGTTTCTGTAAGTTAGCATACCTCCATCTATCATCTAGTAGCCTTCATACTTTATTCCTGTGGGTTCTTGCTCCAGGTACGAGGTCACGGTATGGAAGAATGTGTTTGTTTCTTGTGCATTCATGACTCTTTCTTTGACATTCCTCTCGTAGGTGCTCATCGTTGCCAAGTGAATTATTTTCATACTTCTGCTAAGGGCGTCGACCACCTTATTTTCCTTTCCTTTAACATGTTTGATTTCAAAATCAAACTCACTAAGGAGGGCCATCCACCTAGCTTGTCTGGCATTGAGATTTCGTTGGTCAAACATATATCGCAATCCACAGTGGTCTATCATAAGTACAAATTTCCTTCCCAGGAGGTAATGTCTCCACATTTTTAAGGCGTGCACTATGGCGACCAGCTCTAGATCATGGGTCACATAGTTGACTTTGTGCTCATTCAATTTTTGGGATTCATAGCAGACTACACTTCCTCCTTGCATAAGGACTCCTCTGAACCCTTCCTTATAGGCATCTGTGCACATGAGGAAGTCGTTTTCGGAATCAATGATCTTTAGCACGGGTGCATGGGTCAGAAGGTGTTTTAGGGATTGAAATATTTAGCTCTCTTTTTATGGAGGGCAGTGAATGGACAACCAATCTTGGAGAATCCTTTTATAAATATCCTATAGTATCCTGCTAAGCCCATAAAAGATCTGATATCCAAAACGTCCTTTGGGGTAGGTCATTCCATGATAGACTTGATCTTGTCAGGATCTACTGCTATTCCCTCTTCAGATTTGACATGGCCCAAGTAATGTATTTGCTTCTGGAAAAAGTTGCACTTTCTAAATTTGGCATAGAGATGATGTTCTCTTAGCACTTGAAGCACATGTCTAAGATGTTCCTCATGTTCCTCTCTATTCTTGGAGTAAATTAATATATTGTCAATAAAAACCAATACAAATTTGTCTAGGAATTTGCTGAGCACATTGTTCATCAAGCACATAAAAGTGGCAGGGGCATTGGTCAATCCAAATGGTACTACCACAAACTCATAGTGACCATATCTTGTCCTGAAGGCAGTTTTGTGGATGTATTCACCCTTGATTCGGACTTAATGGTATCCAGATCTCAATTCAATCTTTAAGAAGATGGAAGCACCTCCCAATTGATCGAACAGGTCATCAATCCTGGGTAAGGGGTACTTGTTTTTTATGGTTACCTTATTGAGTTTTCTATAATCTATGCACAATCGAAGGGTACCATCTTTCTTTTTCACAAACAGGACTGGTGCTCCCCATGGAGACACGCTGGGCCAGATATAGCCTCTGTCCCTCATTTCTTTTAGTTGTAATTTAAGCTCAAAAATCTCGGGTGTGCTCATCCTGTAGGGTGTTCTAGACACTGGCACCGCTCCCGGTGCAACTTCTATCGAGAAGTCAATGTCCCTTCTCGGAGGTAAACCCATTACCTCTTCCAGAAATACATCTCTATATTCTCTTAGTGTGGGGTGGTCTTCAAGGCTTGGTATGTCATATTCAATTGATTCCAACACTTGTATCGCATATAGTGGACATCCCTTTCTGCAATAATTTCTCATTTGAAGGGCTGATATTCGTCTCATCGAGACAAGTTTTTGGATCCCTTGAAGGGTTATCCTTCTTCCTTATTCACTTAAACATTCTAAGGTTTTATGGTAACAGTCCAGTCTAGCTTTATATGTGGCTAGCCAGTCCATACCAATCAACATGTCATACGATCCTAGGGGTAATACGTTAAGGGTTGCTTGGGTGGGGAATTCACCCATAGTGAATTGGCAAGCTGGTATGACCTCCACTACCTTTCTTTTGGTGCCAGTGGCTAACTGTACCAACCATGGATTGGCGTGTTTATGTGGCTATAATTTACAGTTATCAATAGCCTTAGGGGCTATATAACTCAAATTTGAACCAGGGTCAATTAGAATAGACACTAGATGGTTGGTGATCATACCTTCCATCTGCACCATTGAAGCTTGGTGGTCATCTTGTTTATTATCCACGACTGCATAAATTTGTGGCATACTCCTGGCCACGTCATTAATGGTGGTAGCTTCTTGAATGTTGTAAATTCTCTGACTGTTCTATTGTCAGTGCGGGCAGTCCCTCAGTAGATGTTCTTCTCCACAACCCCAACATTTTAAGGGTTCTTTCTTCGGGTTATCAATCTTTCCTGGGGTAGATCCAAAAGGTTTATTTCCACTCTGGGAGGGGAAATTTTGTTGGTGTACACTTCGGGTTGGGAAGCTTATCCTTGAGTCCTTTTTATAGTTTTTAAATATTGGGGATTTAAACCCCTTTTCTGGAATCTCGAACTATTCTCCTGCTTCTAGCTTTCACAAGGTTCTGTCCAATGCCCAAGTTGTTCATAACAATATGTTGCCTTTTGAATAATATCTTCTAGGGTCTTTGGCTCATCAAAATCAATCTTGTTCTGATAATCCTTAGGTAGTCCACTGATGAATCGTTGCACCTTTGCCTTTTCTACTTTTATATAGGGTACGTACCTCAACAATTTGAGGAATCTACTAGCATATTCCTCTATGGTGCATTGCCCCAGCTTGAGTTCATAGAATTCTTTAGTCTTTTCATCAAAATACTTTTCCAATAGATACTTCTTCCTGAAGTATTTCTCAAACTGTTCCCAAGATAGGTCTTCTTTGTGAATCCCTTTTATGTTCTTAAGGTCTTCCCACCAAATGGAAGCCTTCCCATTCAAGTTGAAAGTGGCTACTCGGGCCTTCAAATTTTTTGAGAAGTCATGGACTCTGAAATACTTCTTTAGTCCAAGCAGTCAGGCCTTCACTTCCTCTCCATTCTTTATTTCATCGTCGAAAGAGGGTGGTTTGGCCTTCTTGAATTCTTTGAGGTTATGATTTTTGGAATGATTTCGCTTCTTCCATTTTCTTCGGGAATAAGAACTAGTTATGCTACTAGAAGATCCCTCCGAGTCGCTAGTTTCCTTTCTTGAGGAATCGTCCGATGCTTGTCCCTTATCTCTGGGGTGACCCTTTCTCGAGGTGTTCCTCCCAGTGTGTCCACTTAAAGGACCACATTTTCGTATCCCAGGTGGGCTTCGACTTCTCTTTGTCTATCATTGGTACGCGTGACTAGTGTCAGGTCCATGCTGCAATTGTCTTTGTATGTCGGATAAGCTCTGCAGCAAGACTGCATTAATTTACGTTTGCTTCTCTTTCTCTTTTATCAACCTCTCGTTGTTGGCCTTGCAACTCTGTAGTTCGACAATGAGGCTTCTCACAGTCTCAGCTAGATCTGGAGGGGTTTCCACCACTCTCCTTTCGTCAGACTCTTCGTCTCTATTGTGGGAGTCATCCCCCACTTCGTGGTGCATCACCATTCTATGCGTTTGTAGTTTCCCTCGATTGATCGTCCACTTGTTTTGCAAGAAAAACACTTGTTGTTAGTCAACATTATATTCATTCACAATCAACACATAATTCATATTTTTCAAATGCATACACACAATAGGTATTTTCATTCTTAACTTTGGCTTTTGATAAGGGGGGTTAGGATAGAGAGTTACTCCTTTTAAGAGTACTTCATATGGACTTTCTGTGCAACTCGTCCATGAGCCCAAGAAGACCAAGTGTTGTAACCATGCTCTGATACCAATTTGTCACACACCCACTACAACAACTAAGATTTTCTTTTTCTTTACATCTTTTCTTTGAGGAACAAAATCCCCAAATTTCTATGGGGCCTAGCATAGATCCCCCCTTCCCTTATCCTCCCCCATGTGGTCGTTGGCTATGACCACAGGCCTTACCAAAAAGGCGCTTCCGTCTTTCGCGATTCGGGGAATTGTGATGCAAGCGTTCCCCTATTCTTTGTCTTTCGAAATGTTGAAACCCGAAAGGGTATAACAGATCCTTAGCTCCTCCCTTGGGTCGCTTTTCATATGACCGGTCCTATGACCTGGTGTTGTTCCTCTAAATGCTTTCAAGGTTTCACGATTCAGGAAATCGCGATGCAAGCGCTCCTCCTTTCCCTTTCGAATCCCTGGAACCCGAAAGCTCGGTATCATCTGGATCTATGGTCTAGATCATCGACTTGATCAACAGCCTGGATTAAATCCCGACATTCTACCTTTTGAGATTTTTGGCGAGGTCTTCACTCCTATTCCTCTGATGTCCAGAAATCTGGTGGCCTTAGATCTTCGCCACATGTCCCTACAAATGGGTGGTCCAGATTCTTTCGGGACTTCTCCTCCCTACCACAAGACAATGTCCGGTGACCCAGGGCTCATTCATAGAGCGCGTCGGGGTTTCTCGTACCGGGATTTCGCAACTGGTGAAGATGAGGGGTCTTTCCCTTGGGTTTCCCAAGTGTTGAAACGTCGAAACCTTTTCATGTTAAACCGATTCAGGGTTTCTCATATCAGGATTTCATGACTAGAGAATATGAGGGAACTTTCCCTTGGGTTTTTCGGGTGTTGAAACACAGAAACGCCAAAACCTATTCATGCTAAATCGATTCGGGGTTTCGCATATCAACATTTCGTGATTGGCGAATACGAGGGAACCTTCCCTTGGGTTTCCTGGGTGCCAAAATGATAAAACGCAAAAACCTATTCACGCTAAACCGATTCATGGTTTCGCATATCGGTATTTCATGACTGGTGAATATGAGGGAACTTGCCCTTGGGTTTCCCGAGTGCCAAAATGCCAAAACCCTGAGAGAACGACTCTCTCTCGTACAAGGTTTCCAGACTCAGATCACATGATCCTTCAGCAGGTTCTTGGGTAATTATCCCTAGACTTGGTGACCAGACTGAAAATCCTTCCTAAATCACTGAGCTATGAAATCTGTGACAGGGGTGAAGTAAACTCGTGGGTTTACTAAAACGGTAGTCTTTTCAAGGAACTCACTCCGGCTCTGGAATGTGAGGGAACTTCCTGGAAGGAGGTGCCTTTGGGCAAATCAAACCAGGGCATAGCGTGAGTCAAGTAAATGGGACAAATCTCAAGGGAATGAACTCGTAATCTGAACTTGTTCATTATATATATAAACCAATTATGGTCATATAAGTATAAGCATGCATCCATTATTTCTGATCAAAACACCAGGCAAACACTTCTATACATAAACCATTTATGAGTGTACAAACATGAGCATGTGTTCCAGGATATTCAATTCAAGATACAAGATATAAAAACTATTCAGAAAACAATAGGGGTGACATGATTACTGAGAGGGGTGCTCGTTTCCACCCAATTGTAGTCTCAGTGACTCCAAACAAATTTACCACTAGCCACCCCCGAGATATACCACGATGCTTGAGGTTCAATTTTCTACTTCCAGCTCAATGGAAGTCAAGGACGAAGGTTACTCTCCTTCTCCTCTGTTCATAACTCCATGTGTTTCTAGAGTTTCTCCAGTTCTTCCCCGCGATCCCTGTCACGCGTGTTCTCTCCTCCTCTCCTACCACACTTCCTCTCTTGCCTTTTCTCTGCAAGATTGCGTGTGGCGTGAATTTCCCCATCTGCGGTCAGGTATGGGAGTTGTTATGGATGGGAAGTTCACCCACATCCCCTCATTAACTCTTGAGGAGCCTCCCCACCTACCAATCTGACAGGAAATCCATTCTGGGGTCAGAGAGTTGCTTTGGTCTTTGAGGAAGTAAAACCAGCACAGTACTGGCTTGGTGGAAGTTAATGCAACCATTCCAAGTCCCTTCCACCACCTCTCATTAGCCATCGTGGTATATTTTAGTGCATCCCCCTCCCAACAACCATGCAACACATATTCATAACATAATTTACATTCATCGACCTTTTATAAAAAGGTCCGTCAAATCAAACATTCACGTCTTTGAGTTTGCCATAGTTCTTGGCCAATATAGTTATTTTTTACAGACTAGGGGAAAGAGGGTGTTATAGAAACCATGCTCTGATACCAATTTTTCACATACCCACTAAAGCAAAAATAAAATTTTCGTTCTTCCTCAAGGGATAGAATCCCCGAATTCCTACGGGGGCCTAGCGCAGGCTAGCTCTTCCCTTATCCACCTTCATGTGATCGTTTTTTATGACCACAAGCCAACCCAAGAGGCGCCTTTCATATTTCAGGACTCAATGATGCAAGAGAGTCAAGTCTTTCGACTCTTCAAACCCCGAAACCCAAAATCTTACCTTCAATGAGATCGATGGCTGTGAATCTCCCCCTGATCTGACGGTCTTGGCCATATCGGGATTTCGGTAACTGGAAGTTGAAAATGCAGTGACCCAGACCACTGGTCACTCCATTCCCCGAACTCCGATATGTGAATTCTTGTACGAGATCTAAAAATCCTCAATGATTTGGATCCAACGGTCCAGATATTTTCGGAGTTTCGTGAACCATGAGTTCACGATGTAGAAACTCCAAATCTCTTGTCACTCCAATCCCCAAATTCTGATATGGGAATTCGTGTATGAGATCAACAACCCTCGTTGATATAGATCTGATGGTCACTATCCCTCTTGAGGCTAAGGGTGTTGAAAGACACTCAGTCTTAATCGTGCGTCGGGGTTTCGTATATCAGGATTTCATGACTTGCGAAGATGAGGGGTCTTTCCCTCTGGTTTCCCAGATGTTGAAATGCCGAAACTTATTCACACTAAACCATCTCATCCACAGAGCACATCGGGGTTTCGTATACTGGGATTTCGCGACTTGTGAATACAAGGCGTCTTTTCCTATGGTTTCCCGGATGCTGAAACCCCGAACGATAGCCACGTGTCCCTCCGATTGATGGTTGTGAATACTTCGAGACTTTCAGGACTTCATTGAGTCCACTCTCCTGCCTATGCAAGGGTTAAGATCGATGGTCAATAGAGCTCCGACAGATCCTTGGATCTATGGTCCTGGATCCCATCGCTACTTGCGAAGGCTGAAGGGGTCGAGGTATTAACGCCTTCATTCCTTCCTCCAATATAACGGTCATGACAGACCTCAGATCCTCCAAAAGGATCTTCTCCATTCATCTAGCAAATGAAAGGGTACTCTCTTTCAGTATTTGAAACTCTTTATCCTTCCTGAGCTTCGTCAGCTATGAAGGACTTGAGAGCTTTGTTCTCTTTCTCCTGGACTTGACTCTTAGAAGAGTCTTCAGCAAAACTATTGTGCTCCTTCATCAAGGGGTTCTGGGGTTCTATTTGATCGCAGAGAGCCTGTGCATATCTACACTACCTCTCATGAGATTAACAAACTCTGTCCTCTAAGGGACTCAGAATGACTAGGTGAGTAAACCATCGTACATGCAACTATGCCTAAGGTCAATGAGCTCACAGTTCGTGGCTCTAGCTTAAGACACTACAAAACTCAATAGTTTATGAGAACAAGTCATGTCTCATCCATATAATTTCTTACTTGCCTAATTATACAACCACACAGAAATAAAAGGGATATAGTATATCCATTAAGCATTCATTCACATTCCTGAAGGCATACGTAGTATAACCAATTCATACACAGTTATAGCTAAATTACACAGGGTAGGAAATCGCTTATCTATTACAAGTTGTTGCCAACCAACTGACTGTGGGTGTTCTTCCTTCCACCCAACCATAGGCTTAGAGGCATTCATTCTTAGCACTCTGGCCACCCACGTGCCAAGCCATGACATCACTAGGGAATTCTCACACTTCTTGAGGGTTCTTCCTCCATTTTCGCTTCTTTTTGGGTCTTGTTCTCTGTAACTCAGAGCTTTCTCTTTCAGTTATGGCCTCGGCGAGGTTTCTCAGATGCTCCTCGGCATCAAGCTCATGGCCTTCAGTTCATGACTCGCTGGAGAGCTCTGCGCATCTCCCTTGTGAGCTTACACTCTCTTGTCTGGTGCCCCCTCTCCCATGTGTATCCCTCTTACCTTGGAAGGTTTTGACGACCTATCCTATTCCTTCTGATAGAAGGAAGCTCAGGTCTACAGGTCCCTGCGGTACTTCGGGCTGACAACCCATGTTTCCATTCATGGGGGTGGTTGATTGTTCAACCAGCAGTCCTTTCTTCATTAACTGATTTCTTTCCTTGGGATTCGAAGGAGGTTTGTCATCCTTATCAAGGGAGATTTGGGGTTATTTGATATATGAACCCTCTTTCATATTTTTCACAATCTTCCTCTAGTGATATCATGGCCATTACTTTCAAGGCTTCACCCCCAAAGTCAGTTATTGGCAACTCAAACAATAATACATTGACATTGTCCTCATGCATTAGCATGGTAATTCCTATTTTATGATTAATTACAAATTGGGGGAAACAGGGTGTTACACATTATGGGAATTACAAGTATCTGGTTATGCCATTTGGGATAACCAATGTGCTTGCTACATTCCAGTCCTACATAAACCATGTGTTCAATAGGAAGCTACGCAAATTCTTGTTAGTCTTCTTTGATGAAATTCTTATTTATAGCAAGACTTGGGAGGATCATCTTAGGCACCTAGATGATGTATTGGGGATTTTGGAAGAACACCAACTCTACTTAAAGGATTCTAAGTGTGATTTTTGCATGAATGATATGCTTTATTTGGGGCACGTGATCGGGGAAAACTGGGTCAAGGTACACAAATAAAATATTTTGGAATTCATCGAGTGGACAACTTTAAAAAATGAGACAGAAATTAAGAGCTTCCTATGCCTTTGCACTTATTACAGGAAATTTGTTAAGGGTCTCTCACAGCTGAAAACACCTCTTATAGATCTCACTAAGAAAGGATCTTTTAGTTGGACTAATGAAGAACATGAGACATTTGAGAAGATGAAACATGTGATGAGTTCATGTCCTATACTAGCCTTACTAGAATTCACTTGGCCATTTGTGCTCAAGCATGATGCTTCAGGGATATGGATAGGGATCATCTTGATGTAGAGAAACCATCCCATTTCTTTTGAGAGACACAAACGCAGGGAGTATGAGCAACATTATTTGATATACGAAAAGGATATGTTGGCCATCATTCATGCATTAGACAAGTTCAAAAAATACTTGGTGGGGAAACGATTTAAGCTAAAGACATATCACAATAGCCTAAGATTCCTCATGGAGAAGAAGGAATTGAGTGAGTGGAAGTAGAAATGGATCAACAAGATTCAAGTTTATGATTTTGAGATCGAGTATGTGAAGGGAAAGAATAATGTGGTAGCTAATGCTCTCTCCAGAATACCACCCACTCTCTCACTCATAGAGGTTTCAACGGACTGGAAAGCTCTAATGTTGGAAGAGTATTCCAAGAGTCGGTTTTCTTGCGAGATCCTCAATGGTCGGACACGGGATGATCACTATAGAGTTATCGATGACACCATTTATTATAAAGACATGATCTACCTCGTATCGGAGTCTCGACTTAAGGAAACAATTATGCAGGCAGCACACAAATCCCCATTGGAAGGACACCCTGGGTACCTGAAAACCTACATGAATATCAAGGAAACATTTGCATGGAAGGGCCTTAAAAATGATGTTCCAAGGTTCATAAGAGAATGCAACATATTCCAAAATAAAAGGGTAGAGAAAAATCATCATGTTGGACTACTTCAACCACTTCCCATTCCCGAACAAAAATGGGAAAACATCTCTATGAATTTCATCACCGGGTTGCCCCAGGTGTAGGGGAAGGACTGCATTTATGTGGTGGTTAACAGGATCATGATTTTTTCACACTTCTTCACCATATCCTCTAAGTATTCAAAAACTCAAGTGGTCGAGATTTTCTTCAGAGACATATTATGATTGCATGGATTTCTAAAGAATATCGTCAGTGGCAGGGATCCTCAATTCATCCAAGGATTCTAGCAAGAATTATTTAGAATGGTTGGAACAAATATGACATCGAGAATCAATTATCATCCTCAAACTGATGGGCAGTCCAAAATTGTGAACAAATGTTTATAGGGATGTATGAAGAAATATGTGTCAGGGAACTGAAAGCATGGAAAAAATGAGTCCACTTGGGGAAACATTGCTACAATACCACATTCCATATGTCGATCAGCATGAAACTCTTCTGAGCCTTGTATGGTTATGACACTTCAACATTCGTGGACCAAATATTTAGTGACATCAGGCCACCTAAGGAAAAATATTAGATACAGGAAAGCTAGGACATCCTACGAGTTCTCAAAGACAATTTGTAGTCATCTCATAATCGAAATAATATGTATTCCGAAAGGAATTGGGTAGAGTGTAGACTTGAGGTGGGGAACATGGTATATTTATGATTCCATTGCTACAAACAATGCTCACTCAAAATGAAGGGGGAAGAAAAAATGAAACCCATATTCTATGGTCCCTGTCGCATCTTGAGAAGAATTGGGGAGGTGGCATATGAGCTAGAGCTATAAGAGGATAGTAAGATACATAACATGTTCCATGTTTCATGCCTCAAGAAGGCAGTGGGGTAGAATATCACCACTACCACTGAGTTTACACCCTTGGAAAAAGAGGGACAGTTAGTTCTAGTTCCAGAAGCAATCTTAGAAGTAAGGGAATGCAGGTTGAGGAATCACATAATCAAAGATAATATGGCTAAATGGAAGGACTTTCCTACAGAAGATGCAACCTGGGAAGGATAACCTTCTGCATAAAGGAACCATGGTGGAATTTCCACTAGCCTAACCCATTCATGTGGGTTAAGGTGTAAAAAGTGACCTAGGGAACATAAAGTTCCTAGGATGACTTTATAAAATTAATTTATCAAAAAAAGGGGACATGGGTCCTAGGAAACTCAAAAGTCAATTTAATTTTATAAAATGGAAAAAAATTACTTAAGTGACTTTATAAAATAAAGTAAAATAATGAGCGACAAAAAGGCAAACGAGAAATAAAAAGGGAAAAGTGAGGAGTCTCTCCTCCTTCTTACACTTTCCTTTTTAGAATTGTTTTTTGGAGATCTCTTGAGAAACAAGACTATGGTTTTTGGAAACCCTTCATCTATCTCTGGTTTTGGTGTTCAAACTATACACCCTAGTCAAATATAAGGAATAAGTCACTTCATATTTATTCATTAGAATTCATGGTTAGTAGAGTTATCTTGATTATTGTTTTCTTCTGAGAACTAGATATTTCTTGGTGACAGTTGCATTGATATTTGTGTTAAATAAGACTTTAAAAAGGGGGGTCGAATATCTCATTTGGGTGCTTATTCGTCTCTATTAGGCACACATCTAAATGAGACAGAGGTCGATTACTCAATAGAAGGGAGAGTTACCCACTGGAGGGTCAAGTTATGAGTAGGGCGACTGCTGCCAAGGTGGGATGAATTTTCTGGGCATGAATTCTTGTAGAGAGGCTGAGTTGGAGGTTGGGAAAAGTGTGTAATTTCTTTTTGGATGATTTTTAATCACATAGTCTAAGTCTGACTCTATTCTCACTTTTTCTGAGTCTCTCATCCCTTGGTTGGGAAAGTATCAAAGATTTTATAGATTGTACTTTTGATATGGACAAAGTTGCTCATTTCTGAGAATTTGTTTTGTTGTGTGGAGGTCGCGAGGTCTCCTCCTTACACCAACTCTATCTTTGGTAGCGTTCCTACAATATTTGGGTCACCTATATGAAGATATATTCCAGAGACACTATTGTTCATAAATATTTGTTGATTTATTCATTGGAGAGATGAGATCTTGATGAAAACTCACATATTTCATAACCCAGGTTCTTCTATTTATTTTTTGTTATGTATTGAGACTGATATTGTCATTATTTCTCATCTATTTAAAGTAATAGAGTGCAACAAATACTTTCTAAATTGTGCCAATATATCAGTGTGAACATTATGAGTTCCAACTTAAATTATATACTATGGTAATATCACTACAAGAGAAATGTTTGTTAAATTACCTGAATCATAAAATTAAACAAAATACACACAATATTGTGGACATAGAAACAAACCCAACAATATATCTAAGGAGTTATCTTACTCTGATCGTCCATAAATCGACCTGCAAAATTGCTTCTTGTGAGCTGGTCGTAACAAAAAATCTCAGAAATTCTACCTCCTTCCTAATAATATTTCTCCCAAAATATTCATCTTTTGAAGAAATGGTTAGGTTTGAACATAAATCAACCCATTCTGGAAGTGGGTTTTCAATCGTTTGAAGTTATTCCTCATCGTTTGCGCAAAAAGGAAGATGGAAGATCGCCTCCTGAAATTGATACAAATTTTTCATTTGATGTTACCCAAGCATTACACCTTGTAGAGATTAATAATTTTAACTGAATGAATTATTTTGGGCATATTTTGGAGACTATAGTTGAACTGCACATATATAATAGACATTTGTAACAAAAATAAATAAATTAATAACAAAAATCTATTAAAAGATAAACTACAGGATCTCCAAATATTAATTAACCAAAATCAATTAATAAAATCAAATTTGATTGATATCACATATTCTAAATATACCAGATTGGACATTATATTTTTAGATTTGGGAATATTTTCAAAATTTGAGGAAATTAACTTCATAAGATTTAATAAACACTCAATTGTTGGAAAATTTTAATCAACCAATTGAACCATATTTTAGAATCACATGTTAATTATTGAATGATATAAAATAATTCCTCATAATCTTATTTAAGAACAATATGAATGTGAGGAATTAATATTAAAATTACTATCAATAATTAACCAAGTTGTTGTGATATAATAATGTCCAATGAAAATCCAATCTAATCACCTAAATGATAAAATATTTACATGGCTATATAAGAAAATCAAGTCAAACAAATGATATCAATGGAAAGACATCAAATAGAGGAAGATGATGAGAACGACAAAAGGAAAAACAAGACATAAAAAAACACTAGGGATAGAAAACCAAAAAACAATCAAGGTGACATTACCAAAATTAATAAGGGGACCCCTTTACTTTTTTTTGAAAAATAAAGGGGGGATTGTTGTTTGCTACAACATGAACTCAGCCCTGAATCAATTCCAAAGTTTACATTTCCTAGTTCTAGGTTGGGATTTGGTATGTTTTCATTTGGTGATGGTGGGTTTGGGTTTTCTTCATGTGCAAGATCCATGTGATTTAAATATGATACATTTAAAGAGTGAAAAATAATTTTCCGTTTGTTTTTATAATTTAAAAAAAGTATGAAATGCAAAAGGAATAAAGATTATAGACTTATATGGAACGAATCAAACATGAATTCAACACTCCTAAAATTCCTCCTCAAGCATTCCTAAAATTCCTCCTCAAGCACTCCTAAAATTCCTCCTCGAATTGCTCAATGACAAGCAAAACATGTCATGTAGTTCTATGGGGTAACAATGGAAAATCACAGGATATTTTCCAATAAAACAACACAACAACATGCATTCACTTAATAATGTGCATGTGTTCCTGAAAATACCAACTTGGCGCTAAGTTGGTAGCCTGTGTGGAAATTCAAGGAACATTGACTCTACAATCTCATGAACATGTGCACATTTCTAAGAACATGAGTTCATTTTTGTGTGTGGGCATTCCTATGCACCTCATTTCCACTTATTCGGCCATCAACTTTGTGTGAATTCCCTTATGCTATGTACTTTCTTGTTTCTTTCTTGATTGTTTTGTTCTTGCTTGCTTACTGCTAGATGCAATCATAGAGAAGTGGAGAAGAAAAGGATCAAATGGGAGTTTATATCTTAAATTTTCATATTAGAACACTCTCCATAATGATTCATTAAATAATTATGTTCTCAACATAGTATGGTTTCAATATGAATAGGTCTACTCAACTACAGATATTACAAAAATTGTGTTTTGGGTAAATAATTTTGTGTAGGACATAGGATAGATAGACAATACAATTCTAGAAAAAAGTGGAAGGGTTAATTCCTTTGGCTAAAATTTTAATAGAAAATACAAATCCCTCATATATATTTCACAACAAAAATTACACTATGAAAACAATAATAAAACAAGGTACCTAGAACTCACGGATCGACTCATTGACGGTGATCATTTTCTTTTCTTCCTATACAATGAGGAAACAAAGAACTCCCACAAAAAAATTAATTATCTTTGCTACAAATATAGATGCAAATTTCACTTCTTAACCACTAGAAAATGTAAAAAAAATATAGATTAAAACACCCACTATAGAAAATGTGAGAGTTAGCTCTCTTTGCCACAACAACAATGGATTAAAACCCTCACTGTAGTGAATGTGGGAGTTATATCTCTTTCCCACAAGAAAAATGGAATATGGAAGTTGATCTTTGCCATTAGAAAATGAAAAATAATTGGATTCAAACCCCCATTACAACAAACCCTAAAACATAGATTTCCCTAAAATTTCCGCATGGACTTAGAATACCTTGTGAAAATTCCAAGATTGTTAACGCACCTTTGATCCCTATCTACCATATAGGTAAAAATATCCCAATGGTTTTATACTCATAACCCACAAAAAAAATCCTTCTAATACCACCCTTATTACACGTTAGAAATAAAAAAAACTACTTACAAATAAACTAGATTTTAATCCTTGAAAAACCAAAATAAAAATTTATTTCCAATAGCTAATCTATGAAGAAATTGACTAGTTGATTTATTGATTTTCCATGTAAATTTCCATGTAATAATGGCTAAAACAATCTATGAAGTGATTTAACTCAACGAATCAAGGTCAACCCTCAAAAGAAACCAACATATATCACCCAATGGAGAGCTACATGTGGGGACCACCATAGAGTCCTTCGATTTATTAATGGTGAGTGTAGATTTGAATATTTGATAACACTATAATTCAACCAATGAAATGAGTATATTTTTTCATTCTCCACATGAGTTGTGCATGCAATAATAGTGCCTCAACCTAACCCAATGATTGATAAGCTAATACAAAATTAAAATTTTCCTCAAGATGATAACAATGCCTCAAGATAATAAAAATAAATCCTTGAACAATTTACAACCCTATATAGAAAATTAATCCCCTCCCATAACCCTCACACTCCTTTTCATGTGTTATTTAAGTGCACGACCCACATAGGGGCTTCACTTTTTGGCCAATATCCTATCACATTCATTAATAAAGGGGGGTTTTAATTTATGAAAAATCAATTCAATATATTGTGTCATATTAAGGGGGGAGAGATGTATTTTTTTAATT
>ML786092.1:0-26741 GCA_009831015.1 Picea engelmannii | reverse complement strand
TTTATAGGTATTGGGGGATGTCGTTTTTGGAAAGAAATCAATGCACAATCAATAGTAATGAAACTCTCTTTTGAAAGAAGAAATTGATAGTGGGGTCATACCTTTGGCCCTTGCTGAGATTGCTTGAATCTTCATTTGGAAAATGAGCATGAGAATTGGATCCCCTATGTCACATACTTCTATATGTATCATTTGACCTAACCCCTCCTTTTATCCATTTTTTTGTATGTAGGTTATATCTTTAATTTTGTATGGTTTACAATGTTGTAGGTTGATTTTATGCATTCATAAAATCCCATAACTCGATCCCATATTTAAAGCTTGATGTGTTCTCTAGTTCAAGGAGATATCCTACAAACCTTGATTTTTCACCATCTGAGGCTCTTTCTTACTAGGTTATTTTGGTTGGGAGAAGGAGGGTTTATAGGTTTTTATAACAACTAGGAACCAATTATCACCACAAAATAGATATGATCCCTCTACATAGCCTCATGAGGATGTGTGTGTGTATATATATATATATATATATATATTTCATTATATAGGGACATGATTATGATTGCCATGATTTTATTGAGTTCAACCAACCAATTAGGTCTCTTGTTCTGAAATATTGGTCTCAACCCTCAGATGATGATAATCTCCTTAGTGTTACATATGACATTAATATTAATATATGAAAAAACATAATACAATGAAAATGTACAAGGAATAAAGGACTCATTTGTACCTAAAATATAGTAAGAATGATCCTAGGTCAGATTGAGCATTGGGATCATAGTCTCTTACATCTCACCTAATGAGAGTGACTTTGAGTCTGAATGATAGGAAAACATGAATATGTAATGGGGTAGTTCATTTTCCTAAATATTATTGCAAAGAAAGGCTTGGTAGATAGACAGAAAGTTAATTTTCCTTAAAATGTCCATTAGATCAGAGATATAAAGGATGAAGAGTTACTACTTGAGGTAGCTCGCCTTTCTAGGTCTACAAAAAGATATCCATATACATAAATACCTTCCTCAATGAATGCATGAAAATGTTTTAGGCTGAATAGAGGGTGAAGGTAGTATAACACCAAGCCCTTGAACCCAAGTCTATCTCATTGTAGTGGCATATCCCTGTGTTGGGTTGTCATTGCACTTGTTTGCTTATTTTAGGGTTATTTTTGTGATTTGTGGTCTTGTAAGAGTTTTTTCATGTATATGTACTAGGGGTAAAAATAAAAATGGCTATTCAAAATGGTATTAAAAAATGGATACATTTTAAATATGTGTAAAATTAGGGTTTTAAAAAAAAAATGTATAGATGTATTGGGAGGGGGATTGAACAAAAGGATTTTGGGAGATATTTTTCAATATCTAGTGAAATTATGGGTATTCTTTAATACCATGAAGAATATTCTATGTCATAGGTTAGTTGAGTGAAGCCCCTGTGGTGACCCAACCCATTTTGTAGGCATCATACAAGGTGCAAAATTAAACTTATTATTAAAAAATGAAAGGTAAAACATTGGTGGAGTTACTAATGAAATTGTAGTTTAATATCTAACATTTGTCTCAAAACACTGCACATTGTAGTATTGTTATCCTCTTAAATACATTTTCAATGACAATATTTCTCAATTCTAATGTTTGATCCAAAAGCTATAGGGTTTAGAAGATCATTGCATATTATATCTTCTACATTTTTACTATATTTTTTAATACCCAAATATAAGAATTGTGTAGAACAACAATTCTCTTAGTTAAAAACAACAAAAAAACGCATCATCATAGCAATGTTTCTATGTCTTCCTAGACCTAGCTATCATAACCAAACGCAATACAATACAATTTCCTTCCCCATTTTCCATTGTTAAATTGACGGGAATTTTCATAGGGTTTTTTTTAATTTTTTAGGTGACATGGTATGGGTTAAGGGGGTGGTAGCCTCCTTGTGGCCTCCTTTTACCACTTCAAGGAAAGCAGTGAGTATCACCCTCATTCTTTATTTTGAAAATCTATTATTGATTTCATGCAATTCTACATGATACTTGTTGGTTTTCTATGTCAGTACGTTGATTTAGATCCTTTGTGGATGTGACCTATTTTATTTTAATTTCATAGATCAGGAATATCCCACATTGTATTTTCATGGGTTGTGTCAATCATTTTTATAACTTTACATTTTTTTGAACCCAATCCACCTGGACAAACGTTACATGGTCCTATAGACACCTTTATGTGGGCCTTAGGCCTTATTGTGCATGTGGACCTTCCACATAGCACATTTTCCTAGGTTGATGGGATAGGAGTCCCTCTTTTCAATCACCTCCAATTTCAATATTTTACATTATGAGGAGCAACCCATGATGATGGGATTTGGGCCATCGACCCAAATCTGTGAGTTACAATATCTTTATTTTTCATGGAAAGGTTGGTTCTCTCTTCCCCTGGGCTCTCTAATGTGCACAAATGATCATGGACCATAGATATTAATTCATGAGCACGATCTCTTCCATTCATGGTAAGTTAGGTACTTATCCACCTAAGATAGTCGATATTATGTGAATGAATGTCCATCCTTGATCAATATGGGTGTATACAACTCCAATTCTCTATGGAAGAACATGTACCTCTCTATCGAAGGAACTTTAAATTATGTGATTAGTTGTGGGTCATTGATCTACACCAAAAATTTTAATCCTAGCCATTCACAGTAACACATTGTTGGCCCTCGACCACTTTTTGGGGAAACTTTGGTCAGTTTTGGAGGTTTGGGCCCACTTTTGGACTTCGATATGTTCGTCGAAGTAGGAGCGCCCAGGTGGAGTTGAGATCGTGGATCTCACCTATTTTGAGGGTTATGTGGACCCAGTAAGGGGTCCTCTGGGTTTTGTAATGGGTTTATGGGATGTCGGCCCATGTTTTTTCCCCATGTTTAGGCCCTATTGTAAGATTTTGTAAAGTATAAATAAAGAGGAATGTATTTAGAAGCAATAGTTTCAAGTGCGAAGGAGTGTACGTGGTCGAGGCTTTGTTCTCGATTGTGATTTTGTAGACTGTGCTTAGTGCTTGTGATGCTCAGTGTGGAGCAGGTGCTAAGTGTCGTGATAAGAGATTTTGGCTCTGTGCATTTGACCTATTTTTGGAAGGTAAAGAAGGAGGATATAGTGCTTAGTGCGCAGATCTCTTGTCTTGTGCAAAGTTCGACTATGTGGCTTAGTGCACAGGAGTGACTAGATGTAAGATTTTGGCGAATAATAAAAAGACAAAGTAGCTTGTGGACGTAGCCCCACCCTAGGTTGAACCATGTATATATGGTGTCTCATGGTTTTCTTTGTGCAGTGTCATTTCTGTTATGCATTTTCTTAGTGCTTTGATTATGATGTGTAATGAATGTATATTTTGTTGCTTAAGTACTTTACTTATGTTAAAGGGTAAATGAATGCTAGACTAAACTCACAGTGCTAAGTGCTCAGGGTGCATAATCACTTGTTGTTACTGCACTTATATGTCTTTGATTATGCTCTGCGGTGTTAATGAGGTTAATAAACTAATGCATGTTCACTTCCTAAGCGTTAACATAATATTATGTGAAGTACTCTTATCACATAATCATGTCCCGGCCTGGTTACACGCACCCCCCGATAAGGTATGTGCACATAAGTTGTCGTTAATCCTCTCTACCATTAATATCTTTGAAGCATATTCATTGATTCCTCCTTAAACCAAAAATTTGTTAATTATTTACCATTATCTTTCATCGTGACATTTTTAGAAATTAAATAATATTGGGCAGATTTACTCTCATGAGGTTGAAACTATACATGCCCAATTTTCCCATATTTGTCTTGTGACACTCCAAATTCACAAAAAGTTTCAATCCAAACACCATGGAAATGAATAGTGTCTTTAGTTCTTAAAAAAATGCCCATATTTGGCCCAACATTGAAAGTAAGTTCTAATACCATAATGTGGTGTTCCCACCCATCACTCCCAGCCATGGGATGGGTAGCCAAGAAACATGGTTTTAAATTCCAATGCTTAGAGGCCATATCCCCCACAAAACCAATTGATTAAACCTCCCAAGGAGGACCATAATTAAATAAAATGCATGCACTAGTGTGTCTATAAAAATGCAACAGAATGAAGAACACACAGATTAACATATTTCATGGAAACTAAATGCTCATGACCAAATTTAAGCACAATCACATACAACATGCAAACTAGATAGATGTTCATAACATAAAGGAACATTAATTTGCATATTCATAAACAATGATAGAACACTTATCTTCTAACATAAGTTGATCCAAGAAACTAGAAGTGTATGAGTAATTTTCCACTCAATTGTAGGTATCCAATGCATATATCACCCTCAAGTTAGGATATGAGGCTTCCATGATGAAGGAACCAAGCTACACGCTTATATTTCTCTCAATCCAACCCATTTTCTCCCATGCTTGGAAAATATACTCATTATAGAGCTCTTCAACAATCTCATCTAGCCATCCAACAACCATGGCACTCTCTTTTGCTACCCCACACAACACAAGGAATATATTATATTTCTCTACTCAATGGTCCCTTGGGGATATTTTTCCCAGTTGTGCACTTCAGTGTGGTCATAAATATCCCAATATACTAAATGATTTATATGAATTTCCCACAAGAAAATTCTTGCCTCTTCACCACCCAAAGAGCAATGAATAGATAGGGGGTGAAGGATTCCTAACCTTCCGAGCCTCTATGCTCACCTACAACCATCTATCTTTCATGCAAAACTGCAATTTCCTCTTCACAATGTTGATTTTAGTTAATTTATGTATTGGTTCATGGTTAGCAGTGGAGAATACAACATGAGAATCCTAGAGCATGAATGTGAGAATCCTAGAATGAATGCTAAAATGAATGGAAATGAGAGAATTGAGGGAAATGATCATTAACAATATTTATAACATGAGGAATGTAGTACTCTTACACTTTCTCCATAATTTATGTGAGAAGACTTCCCCATCAAACTCGTACATTCTCTCAATAATTGGTTTTAAAATTCAATGGAGGTGGATGTTCATTTAAAACAGGTGGAAGAAAAGAGACGAGATTTAATTATGGAAATTAATTATTTAAGTTTCCACATGCCCTACTTCCTTTTCTCCCTTGTGGAATCCTAGCCCTTCTCATGCTCTCTCAGGGATGATTTTAAGGATGGAAATTTATTTTAAAATGTAGAAATCTTGGGGAATCTTACTAATCCTTCATATGCCAACTATAAATGTTTGGCAATATTTTTGTAAAAATATTCAAATTTGTAAGGATTTTATATAATTTGTATAAAATTTTGGCTAAAATAATTTTATCCTATAGAATTTGGGCAAATCATTTTTAGAACATCGAATCTTTTTTTGAGAAAAAACATATAAAATTAGCCCATGAAGAAATTTAGCCCTTAAAATCATCCATGCTCTACAACCATCTTTCATCATTATATAGTTAATATTTACATAGCTTAAGTTCATGTATATCTACCACATTATCCATATAAATATATTTACATCATAAATACATAACCATTCACTAATTGAACATTGACTTTGAACTCCTTACTATAATACATACTAGCATATTTACATAGAGTCATTTATGCATTTATAATTTATACACTATGTCCAAACACAGTTTAAGAATCAAAACTCAAATATTATATTATTATACTTTGTTATTAGAGTGTTATAATTTATTATTTTTTAACATTTTATTTTATTCTTGTGAAGATGAATATATTATTCCTATTTGAATATTGGAATTATATTAGTCTTAGTCTAAATTTTTTAGTATTTTTTACCCTTTTGAGGGGATATTTTTTTTGTGAAATTTAACTATTGTGTAAATTTTTAACTATATTTAAAGAACAAAATGACATGGTAACTTTATTTAAAAAACAAAATGTCAAGTGAATAACAATTTGTTTTTCAAATTTCATTCTTAATAAAATGACAAAATGCCTTGCTCTCAAGCAATTGCTTCCAACCCTAATGACGAACAATTTGCCCTTTAAATTTCATCCTTAATGGAATGACAAAATGCTTTGCTTTGAAGCAATTGTCTTCAACAGTAACTGCAACTCTCTTGAATCAACAACACTGACACTTGAAGGACAATTTGCCCTTCAAAATTCATCCCTAATCAAATGACAAAATGCCTTGAGCTGAATTAATTACCTCCAATCATAACTGCAACTCTCTTCAATCAACAACACTGTCACGTGACGAACAATATCGAATGACAAAATGCTTAGGTTAGCCTGAAGGAAAAGTCTTGCTCTGAAGCAATTGCCTCCAACCGTAGCTGCAACTCTCTTCAATCAACAACACTGACACACCGGATCTAATCCTTAGTTGTTAAAGTGCGGTCGCAAGGTGGACCGTATCAAATGCGAAAGGATCGCCAACAGTCAATATAGAAACCAGAAAAATTCTCAGTATTTTGAAAGATGAAGTAGCTCCGTGGGTTTACCAATAAATTACACCATGCACAGTTCTCTATCCAACAGCAAGTTGAGCAAGTTCTCTATCCAACAGCAAGTTGAGCAAGTGGACCACGTGCCCGCCATGAAAAGCTACCTCATCCAAGTGGATGGTAGTATATGTACGATATAGGTCTGTGCATGTGTAGGGAAGGATCATCATCCCGTCAATATTTTAGACTTCACGACAACAACAAGGTGAATGGATAGAGCTTCAGAGAATCCAGTCTACTGGAATTTCGCTTCCAGATTTTTTCTGAGGCCCACTGGATTGAAGCCTATATATGCGTGATTCGGGAGAAACCCCAACACCATAAGAGTAGTCCTTTCTTAGAGGGCGATAACTCGCGCTCGCTCCATCCCCAGCGTTGTTTGTTTGTATGAGCCGTGAGAGCCGGTTCCCGAAATACAGGATTGCGGTTTACTGCTGATTGTGCATTGACAGTTATCAAATCCGGTAGTCGGGGAGAGATCTCTGTCTATGTTGTAGTTTTGGGTTTCGAGGGCGTATCTGTGGCAACGATGTATGAAACGCAGCCTCAGGAGATATGGATATCATCGCGGGATTTGATCTCGGTACCTATTGACAAGGAGCAGCTGAGCTTCAGATTGTCGGGCGCGTCGAAACAAATTACCAAGACGGGGGCCGTGCAGTACTTGAAGGGGGAGGAAGGATATGGGGAATGGCTGAAGGAGGTGATGGGGCGATACCATTATCATTCACATGATGGAGCCAGAGAGTGCAGGTGCTCATCTGTTGTGGTACAGCAAGTGGAGGCGCCGGTAAGCGTTGTCTGGTCGCTGGTTCGGAGATTCGACCAACCCCAAGTCTACAAGCACTTCGTCAGCAATTGCTTCATGCGTGGGGATCTCAAGGTTGGCTGTCTCAGAGAGGTTAGAGTCGTCTCCGGTCTCCCTGCGGCCACCAGTACTGAACGACTGGACATTCTGGACGAGGAGCGGCATATTCTGAGCTTCAGCATAGTGGGGGGCGATCACAGGCTGAACAATTATCGATCCATCACAACTCTGCACGAGACGCTCATAAATGGTAAACCCGGAACCATTGTGATTGAATCCTACGTGGTGGATGTACCACATGGGAATACGAAAGAGGAGACATGTTTATTCGTGGATACCATCGTCAAATGCAATCTGCAGTCCTTGGCTCACGTCTCTAACCACCTCAACAGCACACACCGCTGCTTATAGTCTCGCAGGCCGTAGTACCTGTGTTTGAAGATTTGTTTATTCTGTTTCTGTTGGATATATAGTTTGAGAATGTGTACAGGCGCATTTCTGATGGAAAATAGCAGAGGCCTTCAAGGTGGATAATATTGATATCTCATTATGTGGGTCTGACGGATTTCGGTGTTAGAGAGAGTAATTCAATGGTTTCATGGATTTTTCAAACTTCAAGATCTTAGTGACATGGTGAGAGTCATTTGTCCATAACAAGTGACATCTCTGCATACCGCTTTAAATATGAATTGTAGCAATCAAAGGTCTTCTTAGCTGCTTCTATGTCGCGGATGAGGAAGCGTTTGCCTATTTTGAGCATATCTCAGTTGTAATTACCTTCTTCAAAAAGATGTGGATATTCACATTTTGAACATAAATACATAATGAATTTTCAGGAAGAGTTAATTGTTCCTGCTCAGTTATTCCGTTCTGTGCAATATTACAAATGGAATGGAGAAAGTTATTCATGCATCACACCTGACATCTCTGCTTACCCATTTAAATCTGAATGGTAGTTCAATGAGAGGTGTTCTTAGATTACTCACATACGTTTTGAACATACATATATTCTGAATTTTCACTCAGGGTTTTATTGTTTCTGCTCAGCGATACCGTTCTGTACAAAAGCTTAATTTGAATTAGTTTTTATCGAAAGCTTTACAAGTATATTTGGCACCATTCTCGCATTTAGATCTAGGGTTCTCAACACAATAACTTTTGAAAACTCCAATTCTCACGTCTACATCGACGTCGCTGTTGGAGTTAATTTTTTACTGTGTTCGCCCCTTTTTTTTCAATATTACACACTAAGATCTTCTCCACCCACACGAATATCTCTCAATTTGCAGAGCAACAGTAGGGTACCTTGCTTGTCGCCCACGCAAAGTCCATGTCCGTTTACAGGTAACACTAATTGACTAATGGAAAATGAAAATCAAACTTTAAGCAAAAGAATGAACTTGGATTTCTTGATTTGATGTAGAGGACTTTCTTCGGATCTCGATGGATAACTCTATACTAATAGATAAAACGACATCGTATCCCATCTAAAGCGATCTAATTTTACTTTGTATATATTTCCCTTGTGAACCCTTATTCTCTTTACTTGCTTGGTGTTACTTGTGGATGATCACCTGTTGCCTCTGGGCAGGGGCCGGGGATGGAGAACTTCATGTCGTTCTATACCAGCTCTATTTCGAACCTTATCTTCGGATTATTTTCTTTCATTGTCTTGTTGGTACTCTACTGTTTGTTGAATTTGGTGACAACCAATTTCTTCAATAATACGGAGAGGAGAGGATATAAGAGAGCTTGCAATTATGGTGTAATCTTCATTATCTAAATAATAAGACAACCGATACCTATGTTTGGTGGACTTAGCCCAACTTTTGGGTGAACCACTTGATGTGAATTGTGTTTTCAACATTTGCAATTCTAGTTGATTATCATATGTGAATTGTGTTTTCAGCATTTGCAATTCTAACAATTGAGATACTCACACTTGTGAAATTACAATTTTCAAAAAAATCGGGCCCATAATGAAGAAACACCTATCTCCCTTAAGAAACATTGCATGTTTTTTATGAAATGAAAAAGTAAAGGTATGATTTTTTATGGAGTGAAAAAGTTTTTTACAATATTTGGAATTAAAATATTGTCTGTATAGAATAAAAGGGTGGAGGATGTTTTAAAAGGTTTTTTAATGGAGTAAACTTATAAAGTAAAAAGCAAAGGTGAATTTTATTTTTTATTTTTAAGAGGTGAGGTTAGTAAAAAAAAAAATTATTAAACCTTTTGGAGTTTATACCATTATTCCTCCACATTTTTTTTAAAGGGATTGATTATTATAAAATTCGAAATTGAGAAGTTCAATAGCAAGAACAATTTCGAGATCTGGAAGGTTAAGATGCAAGATATGCACGTGCAAGGCGCTTTTGGTAAAAGCAAAGCAACCCGTGACCATAACAGATGAAGATTGGGATGAGATCGATGCGAGAGCACTAAGTGCCATATGCCTGTGTTTGGCTGATGATGTTTTATTCAACATTGTCTTGGAGAAAACAACAAACTGTTTGTGGATGAAGCTGGGAATCTTGTATATGACGAAATCCTTGATGAACGGGATCTTCCTAAAAAGGAAATTGTACAGTTTGCGCATGAAGGAAGGTACGAAAATAGCTGATCATTTAAATATTTTTAATACTCTCTTAGTTCAGCCGACTAGCATGGGAGTGAAATTCGAATCTGAAGATAAGGCAATTACATTATTATGTTCTTTTCCCGAGTCATGGGATCACTTTGTTACCTCTATTAGTTTCAGCACGACATAAAGTATTGATTTTGATGTTATTGGCGGAGCTTTACTGTCTAAAGAAACAAGGAAGAAATCCAATTTTGAAACCTCTACATCTGAGGCAATGGTGGTCAGAGGAAGACCTAAAGAAAGAGGACATGTTCAGAGGGATTTCTCTCGGTCAAATTCAAAGGGAAAGAAGAGAAAAAGTGTTGGTTTTGTGGCAAATTTGGACACCTGAAGAAGGATTGTTGGAAGAGACAACAAGCCTCCAAAGAAGACCCTCCAAAAGAGACGAAGTAAGCAAATGCAACTGAAACGGGTTCAACAATAGGTTCAGGTATGACTGATGAAGTTTTATCAATTAGTATTGGTTCACGTCATGATCAACAATGGTTATTAGATTTTGGTGCTTCAAATCACATGTGTCTTCATAGACACTGGTTTGTTACTTACCAGTCTATAGATGATGGAATTGTTTACATGGGGAATGATATATCATGTAAAGTTGTGGGAATTGGTAGCATTTGAATTAAGATGTTTGATGGAACTGTTAAAATACTAATTGATGTGAGACATGTACCTAAGCTTAGGCAGAACCTAATTTATTTGGGAGTCTTATACACTGGAGGGTGAACGAGTATTGTTCAAGGTGGAGTTATGAAGGTCTACAAAGGAATCCGACTAGTTATGAAAGCGAAGAAGGTTGGAAACCTGTTTCTGTTAGAATGAAGAACCGAGTTAGTTCATGCGACAGTTGTATCTAAAAATGATAGTGATTGTGTTCAAGTGTGGCATCAACGACTGAGCCATATGAGCGAAAGAGGATTGAAGGTATTATTTGATCGCAAGTTACTTCCTAGTCTAAAGTATTTAAAGTTAGATTTTTGCAAGCACTCATTTATGGAAAACAGAATAGGCAGAGATTTAAAACTAGAAGACACACTAGTGAAAGAATACTTGATTATATCCATTCTCATGTTTGGGGACCATCCCCTACTATTTCATATGGAGGATCATCATATTTTGTACTTTTATAGATGATTTCTCTAGGAAGGTGTGGATCTATATGTTGAAAAGAAAGGTTGATGTGTTTACTGCTTTCAAGCAGTTTAGAGGTTTAGTGGAAAAGAGCACTGGTAGGTCTATTAAATGTTTAAGAACTGATAATGGTGGTGAATTCACGTCAATAGAATTTGAGAACTATTGCAAGGAGTTTGGGATTGATAGGCATAAAACCTCTTCTATACTCCTCAACAAAAAGGAGTTGTTGAACGCGTGAACATGACTCTTCTAGAGAGAGCAAGGAGTATGCTAAGTAACACCAACTTGCATCAGGAACTATGGGCAGAAGCAGTAACTACAACTTGTTATCTAGTGAATCGATCACTATCAATAGCAGTAGAATGTAAGATTCCTAAACAGGTATGGAAAATTCGCCCTTGTAATTATTCTAATCTTAAATTTTTTGGTTGTCAGGCCTATGCTCTAATTTTGAAACATCAACGTTCTAAATTAGATCCAAAATAAAAAAGGCTTATCTTTGTTGGATATGGTGATGATATTAAGGTGTACAGGTTGTGGGATCCTACTACCCACAAGATCACCATTAACAAAGATGTAATATTTGATGAATCATCTCTCATCAAATCACATGTATATGTTCAAATGAAACATGAAGAAGTACCTAAGTATCAACAGATTCAGTTTGAAACCAGTTCAAATACAGATGAAAGTGAACATGAACAAGTTTCTGAAGATGTTCATGAAGAATTTTCTACAGAGAAAGACATGGTTGATGATAACAATCAATAGAATGCGGATGAGCCAAAAACTTCCCTAAGGAGGTCTACGTGGGTCAGAGTTCCTTCAAGAAGGTATGATGATTTTGTTTCGTCAATTTCTTTAAGTACTAATTATGATGAACCTCCGTGCTATCAGGAAGATGTGAAGGGTTCTAACAGTGATAAATGGAAAGAAGCAATGAATGATGAAATGAAGGCATTAGAGAGGAATGCCACATGGGACCTGGTAGAAATTCCAAGAGACAAAAAAACTTTAGGTTGCAAGTGGGTCTACAAGATGAAGAAGGGTGTTGATGAAAAGGTGGAAAGGTACAAAGCAAGGTTGGTTGCGAAAGGATATTCTCAGAAAGAAGGTATTGAATTTCATGAGATTTTTTCACTAGTTGTTAAGTCTGTTACAATTAGAATTGTGTTAGCATTGGTTGCATTACTTGATTTGCAGTTGGAGCAACTAGATGTTAAAACTTCCTTCTTACATGGAGATTTGGATGAGGAAATTTACATGGAACAACTTGAAGGGTTTGTTCAAATTCGCAACAAGAAATTTGTTTGCAGGCTCAAGAAATCATTGTATGGTCTGAGGTAGTCGCCCAGACAATGGTACAAGAAATTTGACTCTTTCATGGTGAGCCAGAATTATACAAGGAGCGAGTATGATCATTGTGTCTACTTTAAGAAATTGAATAATGGCATATTCATTATCTTAGTATTGTATGTTGACGATATGATTTTAGCAAGCAAAAACATAACTGAGATCAGCAGGTTAAAGGCTCAGATGGCTAGGACGTTCGATATGAAAGATCTAGGAGAAGCAAGGCAGATTTTGGGCATGGAGATATTTAGAGACAAGAGGAATGGTAAGATTTGGTTGTCAAAACAGAAGTATGTTGAGAAGATAATTTTGAGGTTTGTTATGAATGATTTGAAACCAACTTCAGTCCCTTTGGCTTCCCATTTTAAGATTTCTTAAATTTTATGTCCTAATACAAAAGAAGAAAAGGAATATATGTCTCGAATACCATATGTTAATGTAGTAGGAAGTTTAATGTATGTGATGGTTAGTACAAGATCAGACATCTCACATGCAGTTGGGTTTGTCAGCAGATATATGGCAAATCCAGGTAAAGAGCACTGGGCAGCAGTGAAATGGGTGCTCTGTTATCTGAGGGGCACAAGTAATTATTGTATCACTTATAACAGTGGTTGTGAATTAGTCTATGGATATGTTGATTCTGATTTTGCAGGTGATTTGGACAAGAGAATGTCGACTTCAGGGTATGTCTTTACTCTTGTAGGTGAAGCTATTAATTGGATGTAAAAGATATCGAACATTGTTTCTTTATCCACTACAAAAGCAGAATATGTAGCTGCTTCACATACTTGCAAATAGGCAGCTTGGTTGAAAGGTTTGTTTGGTGAGTTTGAAAGGATGCAGGACAAAGTAAAGTTACTTTGTGATAGTCAAAGTGCTATTCACTTGGCTAAGAATCCATCCTACCACAATAAAACAAAACATATACCTATCAAGTACCATTTTGTAAGACAGGTCATCGATGAACGTGGAGTCTCTCTTGAGAAAGTGGATACAAAAGAGAACTGCGCAGACATGTTCAAAAAACTAGTACTTTTATAGAAACTATGATGGTGCTTGGCTTCTCTTGGCTTGCAGAAAAGGCGATGAACAAAAGGAAGGAGAAAGGTATCAGGTTAATTGTTGCCAGGGTGGATATTGTTGAATTTGGTGACAACGAATTCCTCCAAAAATAGATTTAGATCCTATTATTCTGCATTGGTTGCAACTAAATAGACCAAGTTAGAATATGGATGAGATTGCATTTAATAATCAGTTTCATGTGTAAATGTATATAAATTCATGTAAGCCCGTAGAGGAAATATGAGATAGGGAGGAAATGAGAGGATATGAAAGAGCTTGCAAGTCTGTTGTAATCTCCATGATCTAAATAATAAGACAATCGATACCTATGCTTGGTGAACGTAGCCCAATGTTTGGGTGAACCACGTGAAATATTTGTGTTTCTTATATGTGTGATTGTTGATTATCATATGTGAATTTTGTTTTTCGCATTTGCAATTCTAACATGGTTCACTTTGGTTTCCAAGTGTTCAGTCAATTTCTTCTTCCACAAACATCATCCACCGTTACCTGGCTCGGCTCGTAAATTTAGCTGTGGAAAGTTACCCGAAATTCGTGCATGGCATTTAAGTTCAAACTCTGTAAATATGGTGCTTCAAGAGCCTTCTCACTGCATCGAGACAAAGAATCTTATTTATGTGGAACGATTTCTCAAAGAATGCCTTTTAAGATAAAATCCCATCGTTACTTGCTTCTGCTAGTCACATAGATTCAGTGTAATTTGCCTCTATTATTTAACGAGGAATATAAAAATTCAAAGTATAAACCTCTCGCCTATTAGATGAATTTATGAAAGTTTAGATCTGGAAGTTCAGGCTTGTAGCTGCAGACAAATGTGGTTGTAGCTGCAGACCTTGCTTCCAATGAAGGGAAATTTAAATTAAAGTACACTGTAAAGCACAAACCACCTCTCAAAAATATTATTTATAATATAAAAGAATATATGTTTAAATATTAATGAGTGTATTGTTAGACACTTTTAATTTAGAAATCCAACTATCACATTAAACATTGCAAATCTAAAAAAACATTATTTATAATATAAAATAAGGAAAATAAAATTTAAATATTAACAAATGTGTTGCTAAAATTATATGAGAGAACATTTTTTCATACTAGGAATGAGTGACTTTAATTTTACATTACAAACAAGGAGAGTTGCTAAGCAACAAGTCCCTGTCAAAAAGGTGAGAAGCCTTTGTTTCTTAAGTATTGTTTTGTTCCTTAAGTATTTTTTCTTTTGAAATAGGTTAAGACAAAAAAATGTGTGGGCTACATTGAGAAAGCACATAAGAAATCACATTGAGACATTTTTCTCTCATATCTCAAATTTAGATGATCCTTGCAATCATTCTGAAAATCGTTAAACTGGCCAGCAGGCCATCTAATCGCAGGTGCACTAAATTGGGAGCGGGAGTTAATTAGTGAGAAGCATGACTGATGTGTAGTATTCTCATAGACGATATCGAAATCTTCCATGATAATAATTCGCTCCTCATGTGTGGAATAAGCTTATGGATAGGCGACATGTGAGCAATGGGTTGCATTGGAATAGGGATGAGTAGTGTTCCATGGATTTGACTTGTCGATGATTATATGCTCTTCATCATTTTCTAATTTTTCTTCCAATGACTTGCTTTCAACTAAAGTAGGGATGGTGATTCTTGTTGATGCAAGAGAGTAATGTGCAAACTAAGGCACTTCAGGAAGTGGTATTGTAGTTCTTCCTGGCTCTATTCCTAATTGATCGAATGTAGATGGTTTTGTTGTCTTATAAGTACACAGGTCTTGCGCTTGCAAACTAGGAGATATAAAAGTTGTATGGCTAGGGAAGGTCTCAGAGGTATGGGTAGAAATTTGTTGGTTATTTGTGGGGTCTGGAGTTGAACAATACTCATCATTTTTAATTCCAATACACCCGGAGCACATAATTGATTTACTCCAGTGGTCACTATATTGAAGGTGTTATTATAAGGTGGTTGGGATCCTTCAGGGAACATGTCCAAGTAGTTCTTGGCAGAGTAAGAATACGTAAAAGTAGTTCTAGGATGCACTGGGAGGTTCTTGAAGAACAAATTTGTATACCCCTTTCTCAATAAATTGACTTTTTCTTTTTGAAAAAAGTATCTGAATACCATATTGTGACATCACCTTCCATGCATAGGGACTCTACATTTTCCAAATCAACTTCCATGAGTTCCATTATCTTTATATGACCTTCCACACATTCCATTATCTTTATATCACCTTCCATGATTGTCTCACATGCACGCTTCTCACTGGGAAGGGGTGCCTTTCACTATGCTACCTTAGGTGCAACTTAATATAATAATTGCATCCACTAGCTTTGAAACTGGTACTGGATCAACAACATCAGACTCTAGGGAGTAAGACTTGGTTTGGTGTTGATTCTTACCTTCGTTAGCGAGTTTCAGAGTCTTGATATCGAGACCCAGATACAGATCGAACCCCATAAGCATATACATATGCATATACAAAAGAACCAGTGACCCAACCATTGATTCAGTTGATCCATTTGTTCAAGTTCCCGTTATTGATCCACCATCTTCAGTATTAACAAGAGAGGCAAAGGCAGAGCCCATTCAAGAGGCATAGTTTAGTGCTTCGGTTGTTTACTCAGTTGTTGTTGTTTCTTTATGTCGTATCCACTACTTAGTATGGTTGTGTCAGGGTCTCCCCCTATAGGTGCACCGCTTGCTTTACACTGCGTCCTGCAGTAACAGTGTAATGCATGTGGGTTGATGCCTAGAACAAGATCTGGTCTTGGGCATGCTGGATAGTAATTCATTTGCATCTTTTGATAGGTGTTTCCAAATCACTTCTCAAAATAGTCAGGCTTGAGGTGTAAATTATGCCTGCAAAGGCCACAAGATGATTTACAAAGCCGTTATTGCAAGGCCGATTCACTATTCAGAGATCATTGCATATATTACCATGTCATATATTATTGTGGCATATATATTAAGGTCAGTAGTTATTATTAAGGTGGCATATATATATTCAGTGTAGACCTTTTCTGCACGAATGTAGAGCATTTCATTACAAACTATTATGATAGTTTACTCAGCATGAAAACAAAATATTTCAATTCATCTGACTATTGTTGTTTGCAATTTAGTTTAATAAAGATTTATACATGAAATATATAGAACATTCAATTGCAGAGTATTAGAAACCTTTATCATTTATTCTTCAAGCTTTATCCATTGTTTCATATTCAGGTTTGTATTATTATTTGCAAAATGATTACAATCCTATTTAATTAATTATTTTTAAAGAGTACGAAATGTTTATAAAAAAAATAGCAAACTTTGGAAAAAAATGTTTTCTGATAAAAAAAATGTCAAACTTTGAAAAAAAATGTTTTCTGACAGAAAAAGGCAAATCTTGTAAGTATATTTCTGCGTGAATTTGAAACCATGATTAAACATCTTGACAGCCCTTAACTATAACTATAGGTACTATGTTCTCACGGACTATAAATCTACAACATGGGTTTCAAAAAATAGAAAAGAACAATTCAATTCGATAAAACATACAAACATACATTGAACCATTCAAAATTGTATATCTATCAACTAGAAATATTTCATGTGACTTCGTATCCATATTTCTGGTTGGTAATGAAATAGAGATTAGAGAAAAAAGCGTAGACACGACAGCTAAATTCAACTATTTTTGTTTTCATGAATAAATTGATGGTACTAACTACATTTAACAACTATTCTACATGGAATTACAAATTGAATTTTCTGTAGCTAATAATCATAAACTCCAATATACCATCTGTATTTCCAATGTTCCGAAATTTTGTTGTTGTCACGGTGCAACAAGAATCTCTGAGATAAACTTGAAACAAGGTTGAGCTTGTTCATCTATTGTCCATCATAGCAGAAGGGAATGGAGGGGCGACGGTCACTCCGGAGCAGAAGGAGAAGGAGGGGCAGAGAGTTTGGATGCTCAACAGAAGGGAAAAATGAAGGTAGAGGCCAGGGAAAGCCAAGAAGAAATAGACTCATGGACACCTCTATTGTGTTGTGTCACTCTACCATGTTGTGTCATGTTGTGCAGTGTTCCAGATGTAAGTTAGAAGTTTTCTACGTGGAAACAATAAACATGCCTTAATACATGGGATACCATTTAATGTTTTGAAAGTAATGCTAGATTCATCTCTAGCATTACTTCTTTATGATAAAATCATAAAATAAATGTGTTTTTTAAAGCAAAGTTAACCTAATATATTCGTCCCTCTGCTTCAGAAAGAGGCCAAATAAGAAGTCAAACTCAAACTTAGGTTAAAAACAACCTAAACAACCTAAATTATATGATTTATTTTGAAAACTTTAGTTAAAACAATAATAACTTATTAGTTTATGTGCCAAATTAATAGAAAAATTGAAAATCAGTTACTAATAATCTCTCAACTCAAAGGGAAAGGACTAATAATACAAATGCTATATTTACACTTAGTTTAAATACATATATTTGAAATAAAAATGATATTATTTTATCAAAATTATATGAAAATGAAATTTTAAACTCACAATTTCACTATACATGTCAGATAAAATTACATAGATACGTCATGGCTTGAGAAATTGCAACTCAGGGGCATCTAAGCCGTCAAAATCACTCGGGGATCGCACCCGGCCTGAGCCACACCAACCCTTAACATGGTTGGATTTTTTGTCCCCGCAGGTTTCGAACTGGTGACTTTAACATCACGAAGTGGCTTAACAACACACTCCATCACCGACTGTCCTACACCTCGGGGACTTAAACAACATTTTCTTAAATTTAGCATGCTTATAAAATTAATATTAATGCCAATGAGTCAATATGTTATGCTTCACACCACTTCCCTTCTATATGAACTTGTTTTTCATTGAGTAATGGGTCCATCGAAATTAATTGATCGTCTCTAAAATTCATACAAAGGGGACAAACCCATTGCTTTGTGCCATTTTGTTAATAGATTGTTTGTGTGATGCCATTCTTGTTAATATATGGAAATGAACCATACTATATCATTTAGTGTTTTAGATTGTAATATGACATTAAGGACATTATTAGATTTTGGTTACTTAAAGGTAAAAGATGGAAAGCCACTATTTTTGAGAAACACTACATGAAAGATAGATATGATAAGCCACTCTTTTTCGAAAAAGGTTGAATAAAATATGGAAAATCATTTTTCTTTTAATTTTTTTTCAATAAACATCAATTATAGATAAAAAGTCATCTCAAAAAGTCTCTCAACTTGATAAAAAAGGTACGGTGTATCCATTAAGTATCTTCATGGATGTACTGTTATACTAGATAAAATTATGAGTGTCCACTTTGAGTTTGCATGATTGAAAACCAAAAGACTCCTTTGAAGCCAAAAAAAAAAAAGATGAATTTTGAAGCTATTGAAGCTCGAGATCACTACAATCCATGTTGATATTAACATTATATTGGATCTTCCATTATTAATAAAACAATTTTCCATATCCCCTAATAAAAAACAATTCTCCCTCACCATCCCCTAATAAATCTTATCTTATTCATTGGGTGAATCTAATATATATATAGTGTTTTTATTTTTATAAGCAATTTAAATCTAGGTTTTATTATTGTAGAAGAGGAAACGTTTTTCCTGTATTTCAAGAGACTAACATGGCACAAAAGATCTTTTTGACCACTTAAGCTCCAAGCATAATGCATGGAAGAATATGGAAAAAAAAAACTAGGGACGATATTTGTTGCATAACTAAGTAATGAATCTCTTAGTAATGTTTATTTCATAATTCCATTGCAATAACTCAAAGATATCAAAATGGTGACTCCACTAGATTTGATGTGTGACCTCCATTCTTGATCAAACTTGTGTATTAGTAGATTGGATCCTTATAAACTTTTTGAGCATTTTTAACATAGCACAATGAATAAGTTCATTCAATTCTTTGAAGAAACACACTCTCAAGGCTTATTCGTTCAAGCACATACACAATAATATCAAGCAAAGATTAGAAAATGACATGAACAAAAAGATACATGGTTGAGCTACACTTTGGGCCTCAAGATTTGGAGGCAAAGAATCCAAGGGGGAGGACATGTTGTGTAGCTAAACAAAATATTTTTATGTACATGGAAATAAATGTGTATTTATGAGATACTTTGTATTTAAGATCATATTGTTCTAGTCTTTAGCATTTGATATTTTGTAAAAAAAAACCACTTTTATTAAATAAGGCCACAAATATTTTGAGCTTGAGCTTTGTCTATAAGATAATGAACATTGATATTACTCATCTATTAATAAGTTATCAGTTAGTTATTTGAGATTACTAATATCAATGGGTCCTCACTAAGGTATTATATATGTCTTGGTTATATGCATTACTGAATTACCACTGTGTTAGTGGAGATGTGTTTTTACGAGAGTTGTATTAAAATCCCTAGAATAAGTTAAATAGTACATAACTCCACCTCTTTTATATTCAAATTCTTTCCCAAATATCATGTAAGAATATTGTTGGATGTTATTGATAGGAAATTTGACTATGGAACTTTGGTTTTAGAGTTTTCAATCCATTTTAAGATGACAAAGATCATTGAAATTTTGAAAAAAAATGCGTATATCAAAGTATAACTTCATTTCACTTATTTATTTAAAAAAAGAAAAGAAAAAAGAAGGTTGAATTTGTCCACTTTTTAAGTCATTCCAAAATTCATTCATCTCATTTTTAATCAATCAATTCTACTATCAATACAAACATATTACTCTCAATTCAATATTATTATATGGAGATGTCTTCCTCCATATTTTAGGATTTTAGGGCGCACTACAACTTTGGATGTGCATATGCCCCCAACATTTCTTCTTTATTGTTGTTGTTTATTTCTATTTATTGGTGTTACTTGTTGGAGTAGTTCCATTTTGAGTATTTAAGCACTCAAATGATTTCAACATGACAAGGATAAGTAGCATAGATAGTGAGAATGGAAAGTGTGCATGGAAACACAAAAGGTAGTCAAGCAACAATGCACTAAAGGTCACTAAAAAATTATATAAGACATAAAAGAGGAATTCAAATAGATGGAAATGGATCTTAGGTGTAGAACATGAGTTGAAGTAATAAAGAGGAAGGAAAAGAATTATAGAAAAAGTTGAACAATCATCCAAGGAAGAATAAAATGGATGGAAACCATTAAAGTTAGTTATATAGTCAATATCTGAAATACCCTTGTTACTCCCAATTTGTAAATATAACTATAATTGGACAAGAGACTATGGTGGACTAAATATGTGTGAATGTTTGATTTGATGAACCTTTGTATAAAAAGGTCAATGTATGAATTTTTTGTTATTAATAGAAATTGGATATGTGTTGCACAATTGCTGAAAGGGGGGAGTTTGCCAAGATAGACCCTGGATGCAATGAGAGAGATGGTGAGGGGAAACCAAGAATAGTTGAGATGACCCACACCATACCAATACCTACTGGGTGTAATTGATGAGCAGTCCTTTGACCCAGAAATGAATTACCAGTCAGGATGGTAGTTGGAAGGAGATCCTCAAGAGTTAATGAGGACATGGGGTAGGGTACCCATATGTAATGATTCTAGGCCTGACCAAGAATTGGGATTCAGACCCATGCAATCTTGCTAAGGAAGGAAAGAAAGGAGGTAATTCGGGGAAAAAGATAGATATGGGAGATAGCAAAGTAGAGAGAATAATCTAGAGAAGAGAAGCATGTTTTCGACTCTGGAGAAGAGAGAGAAAACCTGAGCATCAATCTCGTTTTGGTGGTAATAAGCCATGGGCAGGGTTTCACTACAAGCTGATAAATGAGGCTGTCAAGGACCGAGGAAGTGCTCACACAAACCTCCTTGCTTGGAGTAGAGAAAACTGGTTGTCAATTTTATGTGGGAGGAGGAGAGTAACCTCCGTCCCTGACTGTCATGGAGAAAGGAGAAAGAATCTCTCTCAGAGCATCATGGTCTAGCTCAGGGGTGGCTAGTGGTAAATCTATCAGGAGTGGTTGTGCCTATGGTTGGGAGGAAACAAGCATCCCTTTCAGTAGTCGCTTCACATTCTCCAGTTCTGATAAACATTATCATACTCTGTGTAATGTATATTGGATGTGATGATTGAATACCTGTGTTTATGGCTAAGTCTTGCAGTGTTTTGAATCGTTATTAGAAATACTAATTTGCTTCTGTAAATTTCTATATTTACATGGTTTTCAATTTATCTCAGTTTAGCTGCTAGAGAGTTATGAGAGGTGAATCCATGGGAGATTCGGGGTAGGATTGACTGAAACGTCTAAGTCCTGCCAACCCTTTGAAGTTTACCTTAGCGTAAATGTCAAATTCGACTCTGTGGGAGAAGGGTGTTTCCTTCATATTATCCACCCATCTGACCGAGGGCCCTTGCCCATGTCCTTAACCCTTTTGCTGCTAAAAATATTTGTGCGTATCCCACAAGATTTCCCAAAGGACCCATATGACCAGGGTCTGGGAACCCTGCACTAGTCTGAAAGGAGCTAGCCCTTTTGGCTTTGGGACTTCAGAACTTACGACTCCACAACCCTCGAAAATAGTTGAAATCCAGAGTCGTGAATAGATGAGGGTCATCGATCTGGGGACCCAGTGGTGATCTCTCTTAGCCATTAGATCGAACTTAGGAATGGTAGCGTTAAGTGCTTCGACAAAGTTCCACTCCAAGAGAATAAGAGTGGTCTAACGTTGAAACTCTCGAATTCCAGAGTCACGAATTAATATGGACTGTTGATAAGTTCGGGTATTCGGTGGTATAGGGACACACGAATTTCCCCAGAGCACTTCAGGTCGGAGTAAATCCTGGCCATAAATGATAGGTACATGTGGAAAGAGATTCTATAGTCCAGAAACTTTGTACTCCGAAGGAATTTGGCCAAGATTTTTCAAGGTGTGAAAACTCTCGAATTCGCGAACGATGAAGTGAATCTCATACATTGATAGGTAGAGGACACGTGGCGCTAGATCCGAGAGACCATATACTTGGCGCTTTAGGAGATTTGTGATGTGAGGATTTTTCAAGTCCGAAACCACAAAGTAATGGAGGTTGTGGATCAGAGGACTATGTGGACTCTTACTAACCGTGATATCGAAGGGTTGGGAAACTATCAGTCTAAGATGATGTGGCATCCTAACGTCATTGAAGGTGACATGGACCCACATTACGGGTTCCACGTGTCACTCGGATGTCGACGATTCATAGACCCATTATGCCTATTAGAGTGTGACACGTGCCATCCCCTAATGAGGACATGTGTCACCCTTGGCCCTCACAGTGTTTCAACTTCTGGTTCGTGCCTGCCTGGCTAACATGGTTGGTGATGTGTCCGGGACTCCAGGAGTCTGAATAACTTTAGGAGTTTGGAAGATTTGGGCGTAGTGTAGTAAGAGAGATGTTCAATGAAGATTGTCGATCGCCGAATGTTGAACGTTCAATGACAATCACCGACCGTCGAATGCCAAAGGTTCAACAACGATCGTCGATTGGCGAAACGTCGAAAAACGTTCAACGACAATCACCAATCGCCGAAAACATAGGACGTCGATCGCCAATTGTCGAATGTCGAACGTCGAAAAAAAAGGGACGTCAAACTCAAAACGTTGAACACCGATCGTCGAATGGCCAAGGCGACGTGGCGAAATTTCGGGACTTCGGGGAGTAAGAAAAGAGGTGTTTAGCGTCAAACGCTGAAGACCCCAACTAATAACACCCAAATAACTTTGGGAGTTCCTATCTTACAAACCAGGGATTGGATTTTGAATCGGTAACAATCATTAGAAAGATATAGATGAGTAGAAGAGGATGAAAACCTCGAAGAGATGATTTGAGATAGTTATGAAAAACAAAATTTTGATGCCCCATCCCTAGAAAGGGTATTTAGGGTTCAGGTGTGTTACAATATCTAAATTGAGTCAGACAAAGAAAATGTGATTAAAGAGTTGGTTGAAAGGCCAAACAAAAGAACAATAAAAGAACAATGATGTATGTATGTTCATTGATAATAAGTATGATTGGAACCTTTCCTTAAAATTTATAAATATAACCTTTTGTTTTTCTTTGAGTACATTGAAATTGATTTGAGATTGTTTTAGCATAATTTGTGTCCTAACACAACATTTCACAAGGAAAAAGAAAAGTTGGTGAATTAGAAAACCTTGCAAGAAAGCCCTGACACTTCCCCAAAATGATATCACATGTAATCTAGTCATAATTATATAAGATAGTTTTTATAAAAGTAATAGTTTCATTTCCCTCTTTACCATAATATTTTTATTAATTTTTCCAATGTATTTGCCATTAAATCACTATAAAAGTAACAAAACCATTTCCCTCTTTACCAAAATGTTTTTTATTAATTTTCCAATGCATGGAAACATGGCATTCGAATGTTTCAAAGTACTATCAATTTGTTTTCTATAAATCTCTTTTGTCAAGTATTTGACAAAACCCTTCAATAAGTTTTTGGCTTAAGAATGTGTCTTTAGATCTTCATGAGGTTGTTCATATAGGCTCCATTGTGATTTATAAGTAAAAGTTATGGCTAAGCATAAAATTCCCATAAATCACTAGAAACTACTCTTCACTAATCGACTTAGATGATGGATTCCATAAATCACTAGAAACTATTCTTCACTAATCCACTTAGATGATGGATTCCAAATAGGATGGTATAGCATATACAATTATTTCATTGTGCATATGGTGACATGTTTTGTGACAAGGTTTATAGCCAAATCATGTCCTCTTATTTAAGTATTGTTCCTTGAAAGAATTTGTTAATCAAAACAATTCCTCTTCCGTTTTGGCTTCATCGTGTCTTCTTATTCAAGGCCTTGTTCCTTTAGAGAAGTTGTTCATCAAAACAATTCTTTTTTTTCTCTGACTTCTTATCTTGGTATGTGGCATGGTCTTATGATGCTCTAATGTTAAATTCATATGTGCCAAATATCAATGAATTTATTTATAGTTATATACATTGTGATTTGAAATTTGATTTGCATTTAGTCATTAATCTTTACTAATTGTGATTTGATTAAATTACATAGATCATATATTCCATGTCTTTCTTTTGGTTTAACAATTTGTTTTTGGTGAGCATCACCTGATGCAATGAGTGCTAAGTGGACTATTCAATCATGAGAATTATTGGTCAGTTACTACTAATTCTCATGGATATGGGTCATAGATTAATGACTTACTCTATGTAGTTAATCCCAAAAAATGATATCTAATTTCGTTTTTATTGTATTGTTTAATAATCTTAATCATTGCATAATTTTTTTATAAAAAATTTTTATGAGCAAATTAACTATTCTCTTCATTAAAATTTATTTTAAAATCAATCTCATTATTATGTTTGTTACTACCATCCCTATGTGTATTGCATGTCAAATCTTATAGTTTTTATGTGAGCTCTATCAACACTAAAACCCTATGTGTGTTGCATGTCAAATCTTATAGTTTTTATGTAAGCTCTATCAACACTAAAACATTGATATCAATTAAAGATAAAAGGTTGTCTTTATCTATATATTCACATTTGTGTAGAACTCAACTTAAATTAAAAAACATTGATATCAATTAAAGATAAAAGGTTGTCTTTATCTATATATTCACATTTGTGTAGAACTCAACTTAAATTAAAAGGTCTAGAATACTTTAAAAATGCAACCATTTTCTCTTAATCTTTGAAAATACAATTTTATGTGCATGATATATAAAAAGCTTAAGATCTTAAAATTACTTTTAAAGTGGAAAGATATTTTCTTAATCTTTGAAAATACAATTTTATATGTGCATGCTATATTAAAAAACTTGTTATTAAGATGTGTGTACCATCACTAAAATTATGTATAAAATCTTAAAATTACTTTTAAAGTGCAAAGATATACTCTTAATCTTTGAAAATACAATCTTAATGGCATGCTATATTAAAAAGCTTGACATTAAGATGTGTGTACCATCACTAAAATTATGTAGAAAAGGAAAAGCTACCAAACCCAAACACTAGAATATGATTCTAAAGTAATTCTAAGATAAATTTTGGTACAAGTTTGGTGCATTGTTTGAAGTTCTGGTTTCCCATTTCATAGCAAAGGATGGACATAAAATTTCAATGTGACACATTGTAATGATCCCAAGCCAATTTGTTTTGCTTCGAATCACTAATTACCACTGATTTGTTGATGTGCAGGTATTTATTGAGTTATCCAGTTATTAAGTGTGTTCATACAAGATTCATTCATCACATGAAGATCATAATGCATTCAAGATATAGAAGCACAAGCAAAGATTTGACCTTTTATTATGAGCAATATGAAACCAATACAATAGATAGCTGATCTGGAACAATCCTCAGATGGCCGGAAAGACAATAGATATGAGCTACTACAAATTGCTCTATCGATACCAAATAAGCCTCCAAAGGCTGAATAAGAACTGAAGACCAATATAACAAGATCTGAACGCTAGACCCTCCAGCTGAATAATGCCACGCTCCAATAGAAGGCTGAAACCCTCAATAATTCATCCCTGTTGCAAGAAGACTCTAAACGAGTCCAAACTCGACCATATGACAGATCAAGATGATAGGATCCCCCTCCAGAAGTCTGAGGCCGAACTACTAATGCCAACCTCTCCAAATATTGAATCTGCTAAGGGAGTTGCGCCCTCTTGAATGCCTGGAACCCTAGGCAACTCGTCCCTGAAGAAGGAAGCCTCCAAATGGTGTGAAACTCTCCAAGAATATAGATTGGGCTATGGGAACCCCATGGGAGAAGTTTCAAATCCAAATCTTGGGTAGATCTCCCTAGATCTGAGAAATAGTGAGTAATGGAACGTTCCCCCTAGCCTCCAAATCGTCCCAAACTATAACTGAAGAAGTAGGGATGATAACTCTTTGAAGAAGCCCACAAAATGATGGTGAAGTGTCTACAAGTAAAACCCAAGTGATGGAATTCCCAACACTCCTCTTGATTAGCTGGATCAAACTCTTCTCTTGAGGATAGTGCGCCCTTGCTGGAAACTCACAAACAATACGGCCCTGTTGCTCCCTTGAATCTGTTGGTGGATAGATGATGGTGGTAGAATGGTGTGGATGAGTCTTTCATCCTCGAGACCAAGCTGTGGAACAAGGTGAGTGGATATTTCACCACTGAGTTGCTCACA
>ML786091.1:597045-619040 GCA_009831015.1 Picea engelmannii | reverse complement strand
GGCCCCATTCACATGTCACTATTGCTCCCCTCTAACATATTGATGGGGTTGATTCAGCAATCAACAAAATAGAGGGATTTTTCATCATAGCTATGAGATAGATACATTGTATATACATTAATGTAGAACCTGAAATCAAAAGGAATTGAGACCGACGAAATCCTAAAACTTGCGTCAACCAAATTGGGTACTCTGAAAGAAAATTAGGGTTTATGGTTTACATGATGAAGTGATGATGGAATAAATTTGGTGTGTCACTCAAATTTGAGTCCAGAAACCCTCCCATATCGTTAAGGCATGCTAATAGTCTATCCATGAAAATTTTCAGTGCATACAGAAACAGATTGAAAAAATTTCAACGTTGGCCCCATTCGCAGGTCCCTGTTGTCAGACATGTCTAGTCCTCGTGCAATTTTTGTTCCTCGCTCCTCGTTACTTGACCATTGTGTAGTCCCCAAGATCCACTATTTTTGTACAAAATTACATACTAATTTCATAAAATTAACATTGAAGTTTTCTCGTCGATAGTATAGCAAATTCATCGCAAGATTATTTACATTCATCTCTCTTGCAACGATATCAAATGATGCAGCTTGGATTCATTTCATATTTTGTTTATCAACTTGAAATATCAATTTGATACTTTGCAAGCTACTTGGACCTTCAATCAAATACAAATATGAAACTGGGAATCATTAACATATCTACTATAACATATGAAAAATAGTTGGGTTTATGGTTTACATGATGCATTGATGATGGAAGAAAGTGGGTGTGTCAGTAAAATTTGAGTCCAGAAACCCTCCCATATCACTAAGGCATTTGAATAGTCTATCGAGGTCAAATTTCAATGCATACAGATACAGTTTGAAAACATTTCGGTGTTGGCCCCATTCACATGTCACTGTTGCTCCCCTCTAGTATCTTGATGGTGTTGATTAAGAAATAAATGAAATAGAGGGATTTGTCATCATAGCTATGACGTAGATACATTGTATATACATTAATGTAGAACCTGAAAGAAAAATGAATAGAGACCAATGAAATCCTAAAACTTGCGTCAACCAAATTGGGTACTCTGAAAGAAAATTAGGGTTTATGGTTTACATGATGAAGTGATGAAGGAACAAAGTGGGTGTGTCACTCAAATTTTTAGTGCATACAAAAACTGTTTGAAAAAAGTTCAACGTTGGCCCCATTTGTAGGTCCCTGCTATCGGATGTGTCTAGTCCTCGTCCAATTTTCGATCCTCGTTCCTCGTTACTTGACCATGGTGTAGTCTCGAAGATCCATTCTTTTTGTACAATATTACATACTAATGGCATAAAATAATCGATGAACTTTTGTTGTCGAAAGTATAGCAAATTTTTCGCAAGATTATTTACATTTTCCTCTCTTACGATGATATCAAATGATGCATCTTGGATTAAATTCATATTTGGTTTATCAACTTGAAATCTCAATTTGATACTTTGCAAGCTAGCTCGACCTTTAGTAAAATACAAATATGAAACTTGGAATCATTAACATATCTACTAGAACATATGAAAAATAGATGATTTTATGGTTTACATGATCCATTGATGATGGAAGAAAGTGAGTGTGTTAGTAAACTTTGAGTCCAAAAACCATCCCATATCGATAAGGCATGCAAATAGTCTATCCAGGTCAAATTTCAATGCATACCGATACAGTTTGAAAACATTTCGACGTTGACCCCATTCACATGTCACTGTTGCTCCCCTCTATTATCTTGATCATGTTGTTTAAGAAATCAATGAAATAGAGGGATTTCTCATCATAGATATGACGTAGATACATTGTATATACATTAATCTAGAACTTGAAATAAAAATGAATAGAGATCAACGAAAGCCCAAAACTTGCGTCAACCAAATTGGGTACTCTGAAAGAAAATTAGCGTTTTTGGTTTACATGATGAAGTGATGAGGGAAGAAAGTGAGTGTGTCACTCAAATTTGAGTCCAGAAACCCTCCCATATCTTTAATTCATTCCAATAGTCTATCCATGAGAATTTCCAGAGAATACAGAAACTGTACAAAAAAATTTCAAAGTTGGCCCCATTTGCAGGTCCCTGCTATCGGATGTGTCTAGCCCTCATGAAGTTTTCGTTCCTTGTTCCCCGTTACTTGGCCATGGTGTAGTCCCCAAGATCCATTATAGTTAGGTTTATGGTTTACATAATGCATTGATGATGGAAGAAAGTGGGTGTGTCAGTAAACATTGAGTCCAGAAACCCTCCCATATCGGTAAGGCATGTCAATAGTCTATCTAGGTCAAATTTCAATGCATACAGATATAGTTTGACAACATTTCGATGTTGGCCCCATTCACATGTCATTGTTCCTCCCCTCTAACATATTGATGGGGTTGATTAAGAAATCAACGAAATAGATGGATTTTTCATCGTAGCTATGACGTAGATACATTGTATATACATTAATGTAGAACTTGAAATCAAAAGGAATAGAGACCGATGAAATCCTAAAACTTGTGTCAACCAAATTGGGTACTCTGAAAGAAAATTAGGGTTTATGGTTTACATGATGAAGTGATGATGGAAGAAAGTTGGTGTGTCACTCAAATTTGAGTCCAGAAACCCTCCCATATCATTAAGGCATGCCAATAGTCTATCCATGAAAATTTTCAGTGCATACAGAAACAGTTTGAAAAAATTTCAACGTTGGCCCCATTTGTAGGTCCCTATTGTCAGACGTGTCTAGTCCTCGCGCTATTTTTGTTCCTCGTTCCTCATTACTTGACCATGGTGTAGTCCCCAAGATCCATTATTTTTGTACAAAATTACATACTAATGGCATAAAATTATCGATGAACTTCTGTCGTCGATAGTATAGCAAATTCATCGCAAGATTATTTACATTTGTCTCTCTTGTGACGATATCAAATGATGCATCTTGGATTCATTTCCTATTTGGTTTATCAACTTGAAATATCAATTTGATACTTTTCAAGCTACTTGGACCTTCAATCAAATACAAATATGAAATTCAGAATCATTTACATATCTACTAGAACATATGAAAAATAGTTGGGTTTATGGTTTACATGATGCATTGATGATGGAAGAAAGTGGGTGTGTCAGTAAAATTTGAGTCCAGAAACCCTCCCATATCGTTAAGTCATACAGATACAGTTTGAAAACATTTCGACGTTGGCCCCATTCACATGTCACTATTTCTCCCCTCTAGTATCTTGATGGTCTTGATTAAGAAATCAACGAAATAGAAGGATTTTTCATCATAGCTATGACGTATATACATTGTATATACATTAATGTAGAACCTAAACGAAAAATCAATAGAGACCGACGAAAGCCTAAAACTTGCGTCAACAAAATTGGGTACTCTAAAAAAAAAATTAGTGTTTATGGTTTACATGATGAAGTGATGAAGGAATAAAGTGGGTCTATCACTCAAATTTGAGTCCATAAACCCTCCCATATCGTTAAGGCATGCCAATATTCTATCCATGAAAATTTTTAGTGCATACAAAACTGTTTGAAAAAATTTCAGCGTTGGCCCCATTCGTAGGTCCCTATTGTCAGACGTGTCTAGTCCTCATGCAATTTTCATTCCTCGTTCCTCGTTCCTCGTTACTTGACCATGGTGTGGTCCCCAAGATACATTATTTTTGTACAAAATTACATACTAATGGCATAAAATTATCGATGAACTTTTGTCGTTGATAGTATAGAAAATTCGTTGCAAGATTATTTACATTCGTCTCTATTGCGACGATATCAAATGATGCCTCTTGGATTCATTTCATATTTGGTTTATCAACTTGAAATATCAATTTGATACTTTGCAAGCTAGCTAGACCTTCATTCAAATACAAATATGAAACTTGGAATCATTAACATATCTACTAGAACATATGAAAAATAGTTGGGTTTATGGTTTACATGATGCATTGCTGATGAAAGAAAGTGGGTGTGTTAGTCAAATTTGAGTCCAGAAAGCCTCCCATATCGGTAAGTCCTGAAAATAGTATATCCAAGTCAAATTTCAATGCATACAAATAAAATTTAAAAACATTTCGAGGTTGGCCCCATTCACATGTCTATGTTTCTCACCTCTAGTATCTTGATCGTGTTGATTAAGAAATCAGCGAAATAGAGGGATTTTTCATCAGAGATATGACGGAGATACATTGTATATAAATTAATGTAGAACCTAAAAGAAAAATGAATAGAGACCAACGAAAACCTAAAATTTGCGTCAACCAAATTCGGTACTCTGAAAGAAAATTAGGGTTTATGGTTTACATGATGAAGTGATGATGGAAGAAAATGGGCGTGTCACTGAAATTTGAGTTCATAAAACCTCCCATATCATTAAGTCATTCCAATAGTCTATCCATGAAAAGTTTTAGTGCATACAGAAACTGTTTAAAAAAATTTCAACATTGGCCCCATTCGCAGGTGCCTGTTGTCGGATGTGTCTAGTCCTCGTGCAATTTTTTATTCTCGTTCCTCATTACTTGACCATGGTGTAGTCCCAAAGATCCATTATTTTAGTACAAAATTACATACTAATTGCATAAAATTATCAATGAACTTTTTTCGTCGATAGTAGAGTAAATTTGTCGCAAGATTATTTACATTCGCCTCTCTTACCATGATATCAAATGATGCATCTTGGATTCAATTCATATTTGGTTTATCAACTTGAAATCTCAATTTGATACTTTGCAAGCTAGCTCGACCTTTAGTCAAATACAAATATGAAACTTGGAATCATTAACATATCTACTAGAACATATGAAAAATAGATGGGTTTATGCTTTACTAGATCCATTGATGACGGAAAAAAGTGGGTGTGTCAGTAAAATTTGAGTCCAGAAACCATCCCATATCGATAAGGCATGTGAATATTCTATCCAGGTCAAATTTCAATGCATACAGATACAGTTTGAAAACATTTCGACGTTGGCCCCATTCACATGTCACTGTTGCTCCCCTCTAGTATATTGATCGTGTTGATTAAGAAATCAACGAAATAGAGGGATTTTTCATCATAGCTATGACATAGATACATTGTATATACATTAATGTAGAACCTGAAAGCAAAATGAATAGAGACCGATGAAGGCTTAAAACTTGCATCAACCAAATTAGGTACTCTAAAAGAAAATTAGGGTTTATGGTTTACATGATGAAGTGATGAGGGAAGAAAGTGAGTGTGTCACTCAAATTTGAGTCCAGAAACCCTCCCATATCGTTAAGGCATGCCAATAGTCTATCGATGCAAATTTCCAGAGAATACAGAAACTGTTTGAAAAAATTTCAAAGTTGGCCCCATTCGCAGGTCCCTTCTATCGGACGTGTCTAGCCCTCGTGCAGTTTCTGTTCCTCATTCCCCATTACTTGACCATGGTGTAGTCCCCAAGATCCATTATATTTGTACAAAATTACATACTGATGGAAAAAAATTATCGATGAACTTTTGTCGTCGATTGTATAGGAAATTCGTCGCAAGATTATTTACATTCGTCTCTCTTGCGATGATATCAAATGATGCATCTTGGATTCATTTCATATTTGGTTTATCAACTTGAAATCTCAATTTGATACTTTGAAATCTAGATGTAACTTCAGTAAAATACAAATATGAAACTTGGAATCATTAACATATCTACTAGAACATATGAAAATAGTTGGGTTTATGGTTTACATAATGCATTGATGATGGAAGAAAGTGGGTGTGTCAGTAAAATTTGAGTCTAGAAACCCTCCCATATCGGTAAGGCATGTGAATAGTCTATCCAGGTCAAATATCAATGCATACAGATACAGTTTTAAAACATTTTGACGTTGGCCCCATTCACATGTCACTGTTGCTCCCCTCTAACATATTGATGGGGTTGATTAATCAATCAACGGAATAGAGGGATTTTTCATCAGAGCTATGACGTAGATACATTGTATATACATTAATGTAGAACCTGAAATCAAAAGGAATAGAGACCGATGAAATCCTAAAACTTCTGTCAACCAAATTGGGTACTCAGAAAGAAAATTAGGGTTTATGGTTTACATGATGAAGTGATGATGGAATAAAGTTGGTGTGTCACTCAAATTTGAGTCCAGAAACCCTCCCATATCGTTAAGGTATGCCAATAGTCTATTCATGAAAATTTTCAGTGCATACAAAAACATTTTAAAAAAATTTCTACGTTGCCCCATTCGCAGGTCCCTGTTGTCAGACATGTCTAGTCCTCGTGCAATTTTTGTTCCTTGTTGCTCGTTACTTGACCATGGTGTAGTCCCAAAGATCCACTATTTTTGTACAAAATTACATACTAATGGCATAAAATTATCGATGAAGTTTTTTCATTGATAGTATAGCAAATTCATCGCAAGATTATTTACATTCATCTCACTTGCAATGATATCAAATTATGCAGCTTTGATTCATTTCATATTTGGTTTATCAACTTGAAATATCAATTTGATAGTTTGCAAGCTACTTGGACCTTCAATCAAATACAAATATGAAACTGGGAATCATTAACATATCTAGTAGAACATATGAAAAACAGTTGGGTTTATGGTTTACATGATGCATTGATGATGGAAGAAAGTGGGTGTCTCAGTAAAATTTGAGTCCAGAAACCCTCCCGTATCACTAAGGCATGTGAATAGTCTATCGAGGCCAAATTTCAATGCATACAGATATAGTTTGAAAACATTTCGACATTGGCCCCATTCACATGTCACTGTTGCTCCCCTCTAGTATCTTGATGGTGTTGATTAAGAAATAAACGAAATAGAGGGATTTTTCATCATAGCTATGGTGTAGATACATTGTATATACATTAGTGTAGAACCCGAAAGATAAATGAATAGAGACTGACGAAATCCTAAAACTTGCGTCAACCAAATTGCATACTCTGAAAGAAAATTATGGTTTATGGTTTACATGATGAAGTGATGAAGGAAGAAAGTGGGTGTGTCACTCAAATTTGAGTCCAGAAACCCTCCCATATCGTTAAGGCATGCCGATATTCTATCCATTAAAATTTTTAGTGCATACAAAACTATTTGAAAAAATTTCAACGTTGGCCCCATTCGCGGGTCCCTGCTGTCAGACATGTCTAGTCCTCATGCAATTTTTGTTCCTCGTTCCTCGTTACTTGACCATGGTGTGGTCCCCAAGATCCATTATTTTTGTACAAAATTACATACTAATGGCATAAAATTATCAATGAACTTTTGTCGTTGATAGTATAGAAAATTCGTCGCAAGATTATTTACATTCGTCTCTATTGCAGCGATATCAAATTATGCATCTTGGATTCATTTCATATTTGGTTTCTCAACTTGAAATATCAATTTGATACTTTGTAAGCTAGCTAGACCTTCAGTCAAATACAAATATGAAACTTGGAATCATTAACATATCTACTATAACATATGAAAAATAGTTGGTTTTATGGTTTACATGATGCATTGATGATGGAAGAAAGTGGGTGTGTTAGTCAAATTTGAGTCCAGAAACCCTCTCATATTGGTAAGGCATGCAAATAGTCTATCCAAGTCAAATTTCAATGCATACAAATACAGTTTGAAAACATTTCGACGTTGGCCCCATTCACATGTCACTGTTTCTCGCCTCTAGTATCTTGATGGTGTTGATTAAGAAATCAATGAAATAGAGGGATTTTTCATCAGAGCTATGACGTAGATACATTGTATATAAATTAATGTATAACCTGAAAGAAAAATGAATAGAGACTAACGAAAGCCTAAAATTTGCGTCAACCAAATTTGGTACTCTGAAAGAAAATTAGGGTTTATGTTTTACATGATGAAGTGATGATGGAAGAAAGTGGACGTGTCACTGAAATTTGAGTTCTTAAAACCTCCCATATCATTAAGTCATTCCAATAGTCTATCCATGAAAAATTTTAGTGCATACAGAAACTGTTTGAAAAAATTTCAACCTTGGCCCCATTCGTAGGTCCCTGCTGTCGGACAGGTCTAGTCCTCGTGCAATTTTCGATTCTCATTCCTCATTACTTGACCATGGTGTAGTCCCCAAGATCCATTATTTTTGTACAAAATTACATACTAATGGCATAAAATTATTGATGAACGTTTGTCGTCGATATTATAGAAAATTTGTCGCAAGATTATTTACATTCGCCTCTCTTACAATGATATCAAATGATGCATCTTGGATTCAATTCATATTTGTTTTATCAACTTGAAATCTCAATTTGATACTTTGCAAGCTAGCTTGACCTTTAGTCAAATACAAATATGAAACTCGGAATCATTAACATATCTACTAGAACATATGAAAAATAGATGGGTTTATGGTTTACATGATCCATTGATGATGGAAGAAAGTGGGTGTGTCAGTAAAATTTGAGTCCAGAAACCATCCCATATTGATAAGGCATGTGAATAGTCTATCCAGGTCAAATTTCAATGCATACAGATACAGTTTGAAAACATTTCGACGTTGGCCCCATTCACATGTCACTATTTCTCCCCTCTTGTATCTTGATCGTGTTGATTAAGAAATCAACGAAATAGAGGGATTTTTCATCATAGCTATGACATAGAATCTTAGGGATGATTTTAGGGGCTAAATTTCGCTCATGGGCTAATTTTCCATGGTTTTTCCCAAAAAAAGATTCGCTATTCTAAAAATGATTCACCCAAATTCTATAGAATAAAATTATTTTACCTTAAAAATTGCCAAAATTTTATACAAACTATATAGAATCCTTAGAAATTTGAATATTTTTACAAAAATATCGCTAAGCATTTATAGTTGGCATATGAAGGATTACTAAGATTCACCAAGGTTTCTACATTTTAAAATAAATTTCCATCCTTACAATCATCCATGACGTAGATAAACTGTATATACATTAACGTAGAACCTGAAAGCAAAATGAATAGAGACCGACAAAAGCCTAAAACTTGCGTCAATCAAATTGGGTACTCTGAAAGAAAATTAGGGTTTATGGTTTACATGATGAAGTGATGAGGGAAGAAAGTGAGTGTGTCACTCAAATTTGAGTCCAGAAAACCTCCCATATCGTTAAGGCATGCCAATAGTCTATCCATGAAAATTTCCAGAGAATACAGAAACTGTTTTAAAAAATTTCAAAGTTGGCCCCATTCGCAAGTCCCTGTTGTCAAACTTGTCTAGCACCCATGCAGTTTTCGTTCCTCGTTCCCTGTTACTTGAACATGGTGTAGTCCCCAAGATCCATTATGTTTGTACAAAATTACATACTAATGACAAAAAATTATCGATGAACTTTTGTCATCGATAGTATAGAAAATTCGTCGCAAGATTATTTATATTTGTCTCTCTTGCGATGATATCAAATGATGCATCTTGGATTCATTTCAGATTTGGTTTATCAACTTGAAATCTCAATTTGATACTTTGAAATCTAGATGTGCCTTCAGTCAAATACAAATATGAAACTTGGAATCATTAACATATCTACTAGAACATATGAAAAATAGTTGGGTTTATGGTTTACATAATGCATTGATGATGGAAGAAAGTGGGCGTGTCAGTAAACTTTGAGTCCAGAAACCCTCCCATATCAGTAAGGCATGGGAATAGTCTATCCAGGTCAAATTTCAATGCATACAGATACAGTTTCAAAACATTTCGACGTTGGCCCCATTCACATGTCACTGTTGCTCCCCTCTAACATATTGATGGGGTTGATTAAGCAATCAAAAAAATAGATGGATTTTTCATCATAGATATGATGTAGATACATTGTATATATAGTAATGTAGAACCTGAAAGAAAAATAAATAGAGACCGACGAAATCCTAAAACTTGCGTCAACCAAATTGGGTACTCTGAAAGAAAATTAGGGTTTTTGGTTTACATGATGAAGTGATGAGGGAAGAAAGTGGGTGTGTCACTCAAATTTGATTCCAAAAACCCTCCCATATCGTTACGTCATGCCAATAGTCTATCCATGAAACTTTTCAATGCATACAAAAACTATTTGAAAAAATTTCAACATTGGCCCCATTCGCAGGTCCCTGTTGTCGGATGTGTCTAGTCCTCGTGCAATTTTTTTTCCTCGTTCCTCGTTACTTGAACATGGTGTAGATCCCAATATCCATTATTTTTATACAAAATTACATACTAATGACATAAAATTATCAATGAACTTTTGTCATCTATAGTATAGAAAATTTGTCGCAAGATTATTTACATTTGTCTCTCTTGCAACGATATCAAATGATGCAGCTTGAATTCATTTCATATTTGGTTTATCAACTTGAAATATCAATTTGATACTTTGCAAGCTAGCTAGACCTTCAGTCAAATACAAATATGAAACTTGGAATCATTAACATATCTACTACAACATATGAAAAAAGGTTCGGTTTATGGTTTACATGATGCATTGATGATGGAAGAAAGTGGGTGTGTTAGTAAAATTTGAGTCCAACACCCTCCCATATCAATAAGGCATGCGAATAGTCTATCCAGGTCAAATTTCAATGCATACAGATACAATTTGAAAACATTTTGATGTTGGCCCCATTCACATGTCATTGTTCCTCACTGCTAGTATCTTGATGGTGTTGATTAAGAAATCAATGAAATAGAGGGATTTTTTATCAGAGATTTGACATAGATACATTGTATATACATTAATGTAGAACCTGAAAGAAAAATGAATGGAAACCGACGAAAGCCTAAAACTTGCATCAACCAAATTGGGTACTCTGAAAGAAAATTAGGGCTTACAGTTTACATGATGAAGTGATGATGGAAGAAAGTGGGTGTGTCACTCAAATTTGAGTCTAAAACCCCTCCCATATCAGTAAGTCATGCTAATAGTCTATCCATGAAAAATTTTAGTGCATACAAAAACTATTTGAAAAAATTTCAAAGTTGGCCCCATTCGCAGGTCCCTATTGTCATACGTGTCTAGTCCTCGTGCAATTTTTGTTCCTCGTTCCTCATTACTTGACCATGGTGTATTCCCCAAGATCCATTATTTTTGTACAAAATTACATATTAATGGCATAAAATTATCGATGAACATTTGTTGTCGATAGTATATCAAATTCATCGCAAGATTATTTACATTCGTCTCTCTTGCGACGATATCAAATGATGCAGCTTGGATTCATTTCATATTTGGTTTATAAACTTGAAATCTCAATTTTATACTTTGCAAGCTAGCTAGACCTTCATTCATATACAAATATGAAACTTGGAATCATTAACATATCTACTAGAACATATGAAAAATAGTTGGGTTTATGGTTTACATGATCCATTGATGATGGAAGAAAGTGGGTGTGTCAGTAAAATTTGAGTCCATAAACCATCCCATATCGGTAAGGCATGCGAATAGTCTATCGAGGTAAAATTTCAATGCATAGAGATACAGTTTGAAAACATTTCGACATTGGCCCCATTCACATGTCATTGTTTCTCCCCTCTAGTATCTTGATGGTGTTGATTAAGAAATCAACGAAATAGAGGTATTTTTCATCATAGCTATGACGTAGATACATTGTATATACATTAATGTAGAACCTAAAATAAAAATGAATAGAGACCGACGAAATCCTAAAACGTGCGTCAACCAAATTGGGTACTCTAAAATAAAATAGGGTTTATGGTTTACATGATGAAGTGATGATGGAAGAAAGTGGGTGTGTCACTCAAATTTGAGTTCAGAAACTCTCCCATATTGTTAAGGCATGCCAATAATCTATCCATGAAAATTTTCAGTGCAAACATACACTGTTTGAAAAAATTTCATCGTTGGTCCCATTCACAGGTCCCTACTCTCGGACATGTCTAGTCCTCCTGCAATTTACGTTCCTCATTCCTCGTTACTTGAACATGGTGTAGTCCCCAAGATCCATTATTTTTGTACAAAATTGCATACTAATGGCATAAAATTATCGATGAACTTTTGTCAACAATTGTATAGCAAATTCGTCGCAATATTATTTACATTCGTCTCTCTTGCGACGATATAAAATGATGCAGCTTGGATTCATTTCATATTTGTCTTATCAACTTGAAATCTCAATTTGATACTTTGCAAGCTAGCTGGACCTTGGCCCCATTTTGACGTTGGCCCCATTCACATGTCACTGTTTTTCCCCTCTAGTATCTTGATGGTGTTAATTAAGCAATAAATGAAATAGAGGGATTTTTAATCATAGCTATGATGTAGATAAATTGTATATACATTAATGTAGAACCTAAAAGAAAAATGAATAGAGACTGACGAAAGCCAAAAACTTTCGTCAAACAAATTGGGTACTCTGAAAGAAAATTAGGGTTTATGGTTTACATGATGAAGTGATGATGGAAGAAAGTGGGTGTGTCACTCAAATTTGAGTCCAGAAACCCTCCCATATCATTAAGGCATGCCAATAGTCTATCCATGAAAATTTTCAATACACACAGAAATTGTTTGAAAAACTTTCATCCTTGGTCCCATTCGCAATTCCCTGCTATCAGACGTCTCTAGTCCTCGCGCAATTTTTGTTCCTCATTCCTCATTACTTGACCATGGTGTAGTCCCCAAGATCCATTATTTTTGTACAAAATTACATACTCATGGCATAAAATTATCGATGAACTTTTGTCGTCGATAGTATAGAAAATCCATCGCAAGATTATTTACATTCATCTCTCTTGCGACGATAGAAAATGATCCAAATTGGTTTATCAAATTGAAATCTCAATTTGATACTTTGTAAGATAGATGGACCTTCAGTCAAACACAAATATGAAACTCAGAATCATTAACAAATCTACTACAACATATGAAAAATAGTTGGGTTTATGGTTTACATGATGCATTGATGATGGAAGAAAGCGGGTGAGTCCATCAAATTTGAGTTCAAAAACCTTCCCATATCGATAAGGCATGTGAATAGTCTATCTAGGTAAAATTTCAATGCATACAGATACAGTTTGAAAACATTTCGATGTTGGCCCCATTCACATGTCACTGTTTCTCCCCTCTAACATATTGATGGGGTTGATTAAGCAATCAATGAAATAGATGGATTTTTCATCATAGATATGACATAGATACATTGTATATACATTAATGTAGAACCTGAAAGAAAAATGAATAGAGACCGACGAAATCCTAAAACATGCGTCAACCAAATTGGGTACTCTGAAAGAAAATTAACGTTTATGGTTTACATGATGAAGTGATGAGGGAAGAAAATGGGTGTGTCACTCAAATTTGATTCCAGAAACCCTCCCATATCGTTAAGTCATGCCAATAGTCTATCCATGAAAATTTTCCATGCATACAGAAACTGTTTGAAAAAATTTGAACATTGGCCCCATTCTCAGGTCCCTGTTGTCGGATGTTTCTGGTCCTCGTGCAATTTTTGTTCCTTGTTCCCCGTTACTTTACCATGGTGTAGTCCCCAATATCCATTATTTTTATAAAAAATTACATACTAATGGCATAAAATTATCAATGAACTTTTGTCGTCGATAGTATAGAAAATTCGTCGCAAGATTATTTACATTCGTCTCTCTTGCGATGATATCAAATGATGCAGCTTGGATTCATTTCATATTTGGTTTATCAACTTGAAATATCAATTTGATACTTTGTAAGCTAGCTAGACCTTCAGTCAAATACAAATATGAAACTTGGAATCATTAACATATCTACTACAACATATGAAAAAAATTAGGTTTATGGTTTACATGATGAATTGATGATGGAAGAAAGTGGGTGTGTTAGTCAAATTTGAGTCCAGAACCCTCCCATATCAACAGGGCATGCGAATAGTCTATCGAGGTCAAATTTCAATGCACACAGATACAATTTGAAAACATTTCGACATTGGCCCCATTCACATGTCACTGTTGCTCACCGCTAGTATCTTGATGGTGTTGATTAAGCAATCAACGAAATAGAAGGATTTTTTATCAGAGATATGATGTAGATACATTATATATACATTAATGTAGAACCTAAAAGAAAAATGAATAGAGACCGACGAAATCCTAAAACTTGCGTCAACCAAATTGGGTACTCTGAAAGAAAATTAGGGCGTATGGTTTACATGAAGAAGTGATGATGGAAGAAAGTGGGTGTGTCACTCAAATTTGAGTCTAGAAACCATCCCATATCACTAAGGCATGCTAATATTCTATCCATGAAAATTTTTAGTGCATACAGAAATTGTTTGAAAAAATTTCAAAGTTGGCCCCATTCGTAGGTGCCTATTGTCGGACGTGTCTAGTCCTCATCCAATTTTCGTTCCTCGTTCCTCATTACTTGACCATGGTGTAGTTCCCAGGATCCATTATTTTTGTACAAAATTACATACTAATGGCATAAAATTATCAATGAACGTTTGTCGTCGATAGTATAGCAAATTCGTCGCAAGATTATTTACATTCGTCTCTCTCTTGCGACGATATCAAATGATGCAGCTTGGATTCATTTCATATTTGGTTTATAAACTTGAAATCTCAATTTGATACTTTTCAAGCTAGCTGGACCTTCATTCAAATACAAATATGAAACTTGGAATCATTAACATATCTACTAGAACATATGAAAAATAGTTGGGTTTATGGTTTACATGATGCATTGATGATGGAAGAAAGTGGGTGTGTCGGTAAAATTTGAGTCCAGAAACCATCCCATATCAGTAAGGCATGCGAGTAGTCTATCCAGGTAAAAGTTCAATTCATAGAGATACAATTTGAAAACATTTCGACGTTGACCCCATTCACATGTCATTGTTTCTCCCCTCTAGTATCTTGATGGTGTTGATTAAGCAATCAACGAAATAGAGGTAATTTTCATCATAGCTATTATGTAGATACATTATATATACATTAATGTAGAACCTAAAAGAAAAATGAATAGAGACCGATGAAATCCTAAAACTTGCGTCAACCAAATTGGGTACTCTAAAATAAAATTAGGGTTTATGGTTTACATGATGAAGTGATTATGGAAGAAAGTGGGTGTGTCACTCAAATTTGAGTTCAGAAACCCTCCCATATCATTAGGCATGCCAATAATCTATCCATGAAAATTTTTAGTGCAAACATAAACTATTTGAAAAAATTTCATCATTGGTCCCATTCGCATGTCCCTGCTTTCGGACGTGTCTAGTCCTCTAGAAATTTTCATTCCTCATTCCTCGTTACTTGAACATGGTGTATTCCCCAAGATCCATTATTTTTTTAAAAAATTACATACTAATGGCATAAAATTATCGATGAACGTTTGTCATCGATAGTATAGCAAATTCGTCGCAAGATTATTTACATTCGTCTCTCTTGCGACGATATCAAATGATGCAGCCTGGATTCATTTCATATTTGTCTTATCAAATTTAAATCTCAATTTGATACTTTGCATGCTAGCTAGACCTTCAGTCAAATACAAATATGAAACTTGGAATCATTAACATATCTACTAAAACATATGAAAAATAGTTGGGTTTATGGTTTACATGATGCATATGATGGAATAAATGGTTGTGTCAGTACAATTTGAGTCCATAAACCATCTATATCGGTAAGGCATGTGAATAGTCTATCCAGGTCAAATTTCAATGCATATAGATACAATTTGAAAACATTTCGACGTTGGCCCCATTCACATGTCATTGTTTCTCCCCTCTAGTATCTTGATGGTGTTGATTAAGCAATAAATGAAATAGAGGGATTTTTCATCATATCTATGATGTAGATACATTGTATATACATTAATGTAGAACCTGAAAGAAAAATGAATAGAGACTAACGAAAGCCTAAAACTTGCGTCAACCAAATTGGGTACTCTGAAAGGAAATTAGGGTTTATGATTTACATGATGAAGTGATGATGGAAGAAATTGGGTGTGTCACTCAAATTTGAGTCCACAAACCCTCCCATATCGTTAAGGCATGCTAATATTCTATCCATGAAAATTTTCAGTGCACACAAAAATTGTTTGAAAAACTTTCATCGTTGGTCCCATTTGCAGTTCCCTGCTATCGGACGTGTCTAGTCCTCATGCAATTTTCATTCCTCATTCCTCGTTACTTTACCATGGTGTAGTCCCCAACATCCATTATTTTTGTACAAAATTACATACCAATGGCATAAAATTATCGATGAACTTTTGTCGTCGATAGTATAGAAAATCCATCGTAGGATTATTTACATCTGTCTCTCTTGCGACGATATTAAGTGATGCAAATTGGATTCATTTCATATTTGGTTTATCAACTTGAAATATCAATTTGATACTTTGAAAGCTAGTTGGACCTTCATTCAAATACAAATATGAAACTTGGAATCATTAACTTATCTACTACAACATATGAAAAATAGTTGCTTTTATGGTTTACATGATGCATTAATGATGGAAGAAAGTGGGTGTGTCAGTCAAATTTGGGTCCAAAAACCCTCCCATATCGGTAAGGCATGTGAATAGTCTATCCAAGTCAAATTTCAATGCATACAGATACAGTTTGAAAACATTTCGACGTTGGCCCCATTCACATGTCATTGTTGCTCGCCTCTAGTATCTTGATGGTGTTGATTAAGCAATCAATACAATAGAGGGATTTTTCATCATAGCTATGATGTAGATACAATGTATATACATTAATGTAGAACCTGAAAGAAAAATGAATAGAGACCGATGAAAGCCTAAAACTTCCGTCAACCAAATTGGTTACTCTGAAAGAAAATTAAGGTTTATGGTTTACATGATGAAGTGATGATGGAAGAAAGTGGGTGTGTCACTCAAATTTGATTCCAGAAACCCTCCCATATAATTAATTCATGCCAATAGTCTATCCATGAAAATTTTCACTGCATACAGAAACTATTTGAAAAAATTTCAACGTTGGCCCCATTTTTAGGTCCCTGCTATCAGACGTGTCTAGTCTTCGTGCAATTTTGGTTCCTCATTCATTGTTCCTTGTTCCTTGTTCCTTGAACATGGTGTAGTCCCCAAGATCCATTATTTTTGTACAAAATTACATACTAAAGGCATAAAATTATCGACGAATGTTTTTCGTCGATAGTATAGCAAATTCATCGCAAGATTATTTACATTCGTCTCTCTTGCGACGATATCAAATGATGCATCTTGGATTCATTTCATATTTGGTTTATCAACTTGAAATCTCAATTTGATACCTTGCAAGATAGTTGTACCGTCATTCAAATACAAATATGAAACTTGGAATCATTAACATATTTACTATAACATATGAAAAATAGTTGGGTTTATGGTAATTTCCATGATGAATTGATGATGGAATAAAGTGGGTGTGTCAGTCAAATTTGAGTCCACAAACCCTCATGTTGGCAACAGAAGTCACTCCTAGATTGCTAGTAGGAGCACAGCCCGATGCCCATCAGTTTTATGTCACAGTGGTTTTTTATGGGTGATCAAATGGACAGAGACTCGGTAAAATGTCACTCTAACTTAGAGACTGGGTCCGACATGTATGAAACAAAGGAGGTCTTGATATAACTTCAATCAGTGGGTTGATTAAAAGGTGAATAGGTGGAAGATTTGATAATAAGAGTGAAAAAACTACTTCGGGCGACATGCTTTTGGTAATTTGTAGAAGAAAAACTCTGAAAGCGAGATCCTCTGGTTCAGGGTTTCGAGATACTGAAGAAGGGACTTGACTGGATTCTCCAATTCCAAGTTGTTCAGCGTTAGGAAAGTCAAAAGGAATGATTAGAGGCAATGCGACTATCACAGTGATAAAATTCTACATCATCCTATAACAGTTACAACTCGACTAGATTCTCCAATTCCGAGCAGCTCTAACACAGTTTGAACAAAGACATGAAAGAAACTGACATTCATAAGGCAAGAAGTCTCAAGAGTTCATAAATAACCAGAGATAATAGTTCTTCATTAAAGATTTACAACCGGGAGCTCTGCTCTACCATCGATACCTTACAAAATACAAAGACTGAGTTTATATACTCAGAGAAAATCGCCTAACAGAGGCGTGCCCAGTCGCCCAAGGCTCGGTGTCTCTTCAGTCAAACTCGTACTGATATCTTTTCTTAAGTGCCATCTTAACTATGCATGGCTCCTGTAAGGAGAGTAGCTGAGCTAATAAGTGTTCAAATAGCGTGTGCAGACTTCCCTGTCGAGCTGAAGACTTCGGCATGGCTCCCTTGAGAAAAATGATACACAGGACTTCCTTGGGCAGACGGTTTGTCAGACCCTTCATTCCCCTTACTTAATGACTGAAAAGAGGTTTCAACCACCCGCTCTTTTCATCATTTAATCCAGGTGAAAAACAGTATGAAGATCGGATCCGATGGTGCTTGGAGACCGCGAAGATCCTCTCTGTAGCTAAACTTGGCGTCTCGGCCTTCTTTATGCACCTCCTCTCTTTTTCCAAGTGACCATGGACTGTGACCACGTGCCTATTCTCATGGCACTTTTCAACGTTTTCGAATATGAAGGGGATGATCCTTGCTGATCAAAATCATGATGAGCGATATGCCGAAATGGCTCAATCTGGTGCCACGCGTCCCTCGAATATGACGGTTCTAAACTCATCCGATGCTGCAGTGGGCCCCAGGTCCTGAATGCTCTCGCTACTTCGCGTATCGGGATATGATGGAGATGTTTTTTGCGCGTTGGAGTTGCAATGAGTGAGGCGTCGAGATGGATCTACTTGCTGCCAGGTGTCCCCTCTGGATGGACGGTTGAAAACACTTCGGTGATACTGTGGGCCTGAGTCCTAAACACTTTCGGCGCTTCATGTCTGGCGGTGTGATGGAGTTGTTTTTCGTTCTTCAAAGTCACGAAGGGCGAGGAGGCGATGGAGCCCGATAGTGCACCACGTACTCCTCCGGGATGGCTGGCTGAGATCTTTTGGTGATATATAAGTGCTATCCATTGTGCTAATCCTAGCGCAATTCTGCTAACCGCGATTACCTGTCGATCGTTGATCTTCTCTATACATGGATCCTGGCCGTTGACGGCATACTTTGCCTGCTCGCTTGATTGGAAGTCGGAAAATGAGATTTTTCCATGCTGCGCTCAGGCACTTCTCGTGTAACTTGCAGACCCGAATTATCTCAAGCCCAAGACAAGAATTATCACTAACATTAGGTTCCATGGGGGATAGAGTCATCCCTGCGATTCTCTAAGAACTCCTTCTGCAGTTCCAGTCGCCTTTTTGTTGGGCTATGGAGTCACTTATTAAGCCGAAAACATTCAAAAAGAAAATACACAAAGGACTAAAAAAAAATATTTACAAATTGAGGAGCCATCTAAGGCTCAAATAAAATATTTTTTCAGAAAATGCCCATTCACTGGGCTGTTGAAAACCTCTTCACCCTCCAGATCCTGCAACCCATATGTGTTGTTGGAGAAAATCTCAGAGATTTTAAAGGGGCCGATCCAGAGGGCGTCGAACTTGTTGTGCTTGCCTTTATCCTGTCTAGGTGCGTCCCACTTAAATACCAAGTCCCCGATCTCAAACTCCTTTTTCCTGACCTTTCTATCAAAAGCCTGTTTGATCTTCTGCTGATGACTGTAAGCTACGTCCCTCACTTGCTCTCTGATCTATTGCACTTCCACTATCTGATGAATTCTTATGATCACACGATCTGGTTCTCCCTCGTAGTCTTGAAAGAACTTCGCCACAGGTAAGGTGAGCTGAGTAGGGAAAACTGCCTCTGCTCCATAGACTAGTTGAAACAGCGAAGTGCCCAGAGACTTCTTCGTTGTGACATTATCGGCCCACAGAGCAAATTTAAACTTTGAATCCCAGGCTCTTTTGTTATCCTCTAACAATCTTTTGATGATATTTATCAGGCTTTTTTTAGAGGATTTCGCTAAACCATTTCCCTGGGGATAGTAGGGGGTGGAGTGAATTAGCGAGATTCGGAACTACTCACAGAACTTAATTAGAGGTTTAGATTTGAAAGAAGCAGCATTATCAGTGACGATCCTGCTGGGACAGCCAAATCGGGCTATGATATCCTCCAGGAAGATGATAATTACTTTGTGTGATGCGCTTCTAGTGGGGACAAATTATATCCACTTATTGAAATAATCTATTGCAGTCAGGATCCATCTGTGCTGACCACTTGAGGGAGGATGAATTTCTCCGATGAAGTCCAACCCCCACTGCTGAAAAGGTGTCGAAGCTACTATGGGTTTTAATGGCAACAATTTGAGTTGTTGCTTTCTTGAGAACCTTTGGCATTTGATGCAAGCTCTGATCTCCCTGCAAACATCGAGGAATAAAGTGGGACAGTAATACCCAGCTCAAAGTATCTTTTGAGCTGTGGTCTTCCAGAAATGATGACCTCCGCAAAGGCCACTATGAAAATCAAACGTAACCTTCTGGGCCTCCTGTGGGTCCAGGCATCTTAGAAATACCCCTAGATATTCTTTCCAGTATAAGGCTTGATCAATGAGGCAATACTTGATCGCCTTGAGATTTAGAGACCTTGCTTTGCTTTTTCCCATTCCATTGGGGGGCTTCAATTCTTGCAGAAAGTACAAGATATCCTTGTACCAGGAGCATGTTGCTAGGGACAAGGCACCTTGAAAATTCTTGTTGGATGAATCAACTTGCTCATTGATGAAGCTAATCCCTAAGGCTTTGCAATTAGATTCAACCAGCAACTTGGCCAAACCCTGCCCCTTTATCAACTTGGTGGGCTTAATCTCCAGATCAAATTCTAGGATCTTGGCAATCCACTTACCTCTTCTTCCGTCTATGCCAGGTTGTATAAGAATGTCTTTCACAGAGGCCGAAAAAACGTATGTAGTGATTTTCGAGTGCAAGACATAGACTCTGAAAGCTTTGAGAGCTTTCACCAATGCATAGGCCTGTTTTTCCATGATCTTGTATCGGACTTCTGCATCTCGCAATGCCTTGATAAAGAAGGCAATGGGCTTCTCTCGTCCTTCCTCATTTCTCTGCAACAAGATCGCTTCTACTGTATCACAGGAAGCAAAAGAAAAAATCATGAAATCTTTGGAATAATTAGGACTGATCAACACATGCGCCTCAGTCAATGCCTTCTTTATTTGAATAAAATATTCCTTGGGTTTAGCAATCCACTTTACTTCATTTCCCTTCTTGAGCATGGCTGTGATATGTTTCACCAATTCAGAAAAATTTGAGACGAATCTTCTCAGAAAATTTATCTTTCCCAGAAAGGCCTAAACTTCCTTCTTAGATCTGGGAAATGACAGGGTTTGAATTGCCTCTACCCTACTAGGATCAACTCTCACCCCCTCTGTTGATACTATATGGCCTAACAGATTTCCCTCCTTCATAGCAAACAAGGATTTCTTGGGGTTTAAGGATAAGCCATACCTCCGACACTTCATGAAAACCTTTCTCAAGTGGCAGCAGTGCTCCTTGTCTGACCTGGAGAAGACTGTGATGTCATCTAAATAGATCACTACAAACTGGTCTTTCTCTCCAATGAAGGCTATATCCATAGCTCGCTAAAATGTTGCCCCTGCATTCATCAATCCAAAAGACATTTTGGCATACATGAATGTGCCCCAAGGAGTGGTGAAGGATGTTTTTTCTCTGTCCTCAGGCATGACTGATATCTGATTGTAACCAGAGAAACCATCAATCATGGATATTCTAGATGCACCAGTGACCTTCTGCAATATGTGTTCCATGTTGGGTAGGGGATAATTGTATTTTCTTGAGCTTCTATTCAAGTTCCTGAAATCAACACAGAGTCTGATTTCCCCACTTTTCTTTCTTACTGGAACCAAATTGGCCACCCACTCAGAATACCTCAATGGGACAATGAATCGGGCATCTAACAATTTCTTCACTTCTTTCTCCATGACAGGTAGCAACATGGGATTTATCTGTCTCAGCTTCTGCCTGAATGGTTTAGCTTCTTCTTTCAGCGGGATTTTGTGCTCAATGACAGATGTGTCATAAGTTTTGA